>JAUZNC010039946.1:0-17910 GCA_034780395.1 Vannuccia rotundouncinata | reverse complement strand
GGTTGTTGTCACCTGCGATAAGTTCACAAGATCGTACATATTTCAATATTTTCTCATTGATATTGCAAAAAAAAATCGGGGGGCTTTGCCCCCTGGACTCCCACTAAAATCATTTGCTTGCTTTGCTCGCAAATAATTTCCTTACTTTTTAAATACCTCCAAATTCATGCCTGTATAATACTCTTGACATGCTGATGAAAAGTTTGTGTTTATTAGAACAATTTTTACATACATATTTCAAAAGACTTAAAAAATTTCCAATTAGCTTTCTGTATGTTTTAAAATCGTAAACCATTCAATAACTCCTGTTGATTTCAACCACATATATATGGTTTGCAAACAGTTAATATGGTTGGATACAAAAATATTCTTTACCAACTGTATGAATTTGTCAACCAGATGCAACATATGCCTAATTATAAATATAACTAACTGAAATATCATTTAATATTCTCATCCTATACCTTTTTAAAATCTAAATATAATTAACAACCTAAAATTTATTTATTTATGGCAATTTAACAGTAAAACTGTTTCAATCTATAAATTAACCCATACATTATTTTATAACATGAGCATTTACTAGGTAATTATATTTACATTATATTGATCTGATTGCAAATATGATATTTTTACAGTCATCCAAAAATAAATTCCAGTTTTTTTGACTATAATGCATCTATAAAGAATTATAAAATAATTTTTATATTTTAGTGTAATTTTATTACATATTTGGAATTACCATATAATATATATTTAGTAATTAATACTTAACTATATGATATTCAAATGTAATTTGTATAATTCTGTATAAATCCATGCTTTTTAATTTAGGCAATTATGCACCATTTGTCCATAGGTATATTATATAGACTAAATTAGTCTATATAATATATCTCAGCTTCTATAATGTTTTCTTTCTTCCTTTTTAAATATGTAATTCAATACAAAACTTTGAAACTAATTAGCTAAATTGTATTTTCACTTATACATTATAAATGTATCACAATATCTACTATAAATGCAATATGTAGTAGCATAATAAATATTAAAATAATTTTATAATATTATACAATAATTTTATTTTATATATATATCTATATTGCAATGATTTCATATTATTAATATATTTTATTAAAGCATTTTAAAAATTAATTTGTTTTTACAATTTTTTTTAAGAATAAAGGAGTATTTTCCTATATTTATAAATAAACTAGTTTAAATCATAGACATTATATATAGCTATTCTTTAACTAGATCTAAAATTAATGCATATAATATTCTTAGCTGGCATTTTATTCAAAAAACTCCAATTTGGTTAGTTTAAATTAATTTAAAGTTATAGGCAAATTTCTTTGACTAACATGTTGGCTATGAATTTAATTTTACATTGCAGATCTAGCGTAATGCCTATTGTTTAAATAGACTAAATCAGAAAAAATAATATGAACCACCTTGAGCTTCACAAAATGAGGGTAATTACAATATTATTTTGTATAATTTCAAACTGTCCATTTAGTTTTAATTGATACTATCCTTATATAGTATCAATTAACATATTCATAACATTTACATGAAATACATACATTATGGATACCATAAATTTGTTTAAAATTGCCTAAATTAAATATGCTTTATTTGGTTCATGAAAAAATATAACTTAATATGTATAAATTTAATTGAAAATATTTTATAAAATTATTTTATATTTATTTATATTATATTACTATTATACACTACTTTCTTTGGATTATTTAAATTAGAATATTTGAATGATTCTTGACACCTACAAGATTTCATAAATGTCAAGATTCTGGACACCTACAATTAACAATTTCTAATAGCCCTATCTATATTTGTCTTAAATTTTACTATTTAATTGGGGTCTCTGTATAAAAAAATGGTACAATTGTACAGTACAATGGTACCATAATAATTTTTAGTATTTATAGTGTTGTGGGAAAAAAATTGTTGCTTTTTTTATTTTGTCTTTTGATAAGTAATGTCCTAAATAATGAAACAATCTCATAATAATTTTCAATTAACAGGGTTTATACTAGCATACAGTCCCTTATACAGTGAGGATATATCCAGCATACAAACATTAATTTTATATTTGAATGAATAGGAACAGGCTAAAATATCCATTGTATAAGTCATAGAATGCAGGCAGGTAAAAGCCTATACATGTGAGGATACCCTTAGAGGATTTATCCATCATATAATCATGAATTTTATAATATAACAATATACAAAAGGATAACTTATTTGGCATACAAAAGACAGGAAATGCCAGCTGGTGCAAGTCTTAAAAAAAGTCATTGAACTGCAAAAATCCATTACAAAATATACTTTGAAAGTCTAGTGGTCCAGAACTATCTGGATAATTTTTTTATTCCTCCAAATTTTAGATTTTTATTCCTTATTTCAGTAACCTAACCAAACACATAGACCAATTTTTGACATCACTTTTAATATTCATTATATACCTAGGTATTCATTTTGTGCTTGTTGCTTGAGTATAGTATTTGAATATATTGGTCTTATTGATTTATTATTGACTGAGTTTTACTGTGTATGTTTTTAAAAATAAATTCCTAGTCAGCTACATGGTAATTTTTGGGTTTTAAAAAAATGTTTCAATTTGTTTTAATTTCAATTATCAACAATACATTTCTCATTCAGTCTAAAATATAGTAAAAAGTAAATAAGGGCAACCAAGTATGTATTATATAGCTAGGCCTGTATATGTAAACATTTTACTCACAGCTAACAACCATGACAATATATTAAAAAAATGAAGTTGTCCCCCTTTTTAAAAAAAATATTTAAATTGTAAAGTCACCCATGGACCACTTCTTCTTTAAAAAAATAATTAAAATAAACAATTGCTGAAATGCCTAATACTGAAAGCCAAGATAATGGATAACAAAATTTATTTATTACTGAGTAAAAAAATATTCATTAACATGAGCCATTAAGTTTTTTTAAAGAATTCTTTATTGTTGTGTCTTATTAGTAAAAACAACTAATCTATACCTAATTATTGATAAATTAAAATTTAGTGACTACAAATATATTAATAATTACTAAAAAAGAATTTTAAAAGCCACATTCTATTAAATATACATACCTATTTCTATTTTCTCAAAAATTTCAATAAAAATGATCCACATGGAAATGAAAAACACATTATAAATTTTATGCACACTTACAATAATTATTTAACACCTGTATCCAAAATCACAACTATACATAATTAATTATTTATTATATTTATACTTTTAAGTGCAATCATAATGTGAGTTAAATTAATTAAACATTTAATATATTTTAGGCATTGACTTATATATTATTTATCTAGACCAATATTCAATTGTAATAAATGTAATATAATCAATACAAATTCATCTGGGAGTTATTAATATATTCAAATTATATATGGTAATAGTTTCATTTTAAAAAGGGAATTTAAATATATATATTGATAAAACCATATAAAAATATATAATTTTGATTTAATTCACTCATTAAAATGTAACTATTACCGTATATAATTGAAAATCGCCCTGGATGCTTTTTGGATTAGTTTGCCTGTTTAGATAGTATAATATAAGTCAATAATTTCAATTAAATAATTGCTCACATTTATATATAATATATTAATAACATATTAATGAAACAAATATTATAAGCTTTAAATGAAAGATAAAATAAAAATACTCTCAATAAAAATAGACAGTTTTTTATTTTACTTTATTGTATTTTATCTGTATAATTGTATGATGTGTTTCTCTGACACACTCGACCAAATTATAATAATACTTTACTAATTTTATGTAGATTTCTACATGAAAAATATATAAATAGACATTTCCACACATTATGCATATTATATTTTAGTTATTATTTATTTTAAGCTAAAAATATTTTTAAAAAATCAATGTGGTATATGTATGACAATATTTTATATGAAGGTACAAAATAGACATTGAATACTTGTGACAATTTCTTGTATATGAAAGGTGCATAAATTATCAGCTACTATAAATAGAATCATGTGTTGTATTAGTCATTTTTTTCAGTATCAAACCTTGATCAAATTTTAATGATTAAACTTTTCTTTACCTTTACAAATTAAATTACTGTTGAAGAATATTTGATATTCCATTGCATTTAATTTAACTTGTTGGTAATTATTTTTGTAAAAATGTGTTACTGTAATTTTTTAAAGAAACACATATTTTGAAAAATGTATTTATCTAATTATACCAAATGTTTCCACACATATAACTGCTTTTCTAAAAAAACTATTTTACAATTTTATTTAATTAGATTATTATTGGCATTTATGTTATATTTTTCTGCTAGCAATTTGTTTATTGGTACATATTTTTAATTGCTTTTGTTTTTTGTTAAAGCATAATATTATTGAATATGTCTTCAGATGTCGCGAAATTATCCCTCCGTGCTACTGGATCAACATCAGAATGAAACTCTGTTTTCATTGTTTGGTCCTGGATGCCAATCGATAAGTTCTGCTGTTGTCTGTCTTTATACAGCTTCTGATAAAAGATGGGTCAAACAGAAATGTGGAGTGGCTTGCTATGTGAAAGACAATCACAAGAAATCCTATTATATTCGTATTTTTGATATAATGGTAAAGCTTTTTTTTTTAATAATTGTTACACTAAATATTTGATGCCATTTATAAATTTCGTATATTTAATTTTAGACATAAAATTAAAATATTTTTAGTTTAAATTTTAAAGACTTGCGCTAATTTAAGGTACACTTTTTATTGTTTAAAACATCTGATTAATAAACTATTATTTTTGATAATCTATCACTCAAAGGGATTTAAGATATCTATTATAAACCTAGGGTAATTGTGTATAAGTTGTGTTTAAGAAATTGTAGCACATTTTAAATAACTTTCATGAAAAATGGATGGTAAAGACAAACCCATCGTACACATACTAAAATTTTCTTTTTGTTATCATTATGATAGTTCATGAAGCTAAAAATCACGCTGTTAGTGTTTTTAGATTTAATACAGTTATCTATTTTATCAAATACGGCATTAACAGCACAACGGTTTTGAAAACTCTATTCTATGTTTTGCACTAATATAGAGTAAAGCTTACAAAGTTGTTACTGGAGTAATCAAGAATCATTGAGAATTATATATTAAAAAAAATTCTTTGTTAATTAGGTGGGTAAAATGACCTGGGAACAGGAACTGTACACCGGGTTTGAATATCACAGAGATAAGCCGTTCTTGCACACATTTTTCACCGATACATGTGTTGCTGGACTTTCCTTCGCTGACGACAGAGAAGCAGAAGCCTTCGCTTCGGCTATTGAAAAGCGGATACAGGAGCGACAGATGAAGAAAGAACAGCGGAAGAGTATGTCCGGCAATAATCGACATGGCCACAACATGATGCATGAATCTGGCATACCAGGCATGCCCACTGCAACCTCTATTTCAGATATATCCTCTTCTCGTCCTGCCAATACAAAGAATTCAAAACAGGCAAGTCTTTTACATTTGTTTATTCACATGTCCTAATTTTAATCATAACTCTATTTAACTATAGAAAAATTAAATACGTGTGCACAGCATAGGCATTTAGATTTACATGTACTAATTAAACTATTTTTAAACAAATCTTAGGCTCGTTATTCCAAGTGATCACAGAATTCCTTGTAATCTCACTTAGAAAAATATATTTAGCCAACTCTTAGCGTTCGATTTCCACCGATATTAATTTAGGTTTTCGTATTTATTAGTATGAACGAAAGTTTCAAATGAGTCTGTGGTTAACTGTGTATAAAAGGCCCATTTGCATGTTATTATTTCTGGATTCCTAATCAATATTGACAACTATTTTTTTATTGTTAAACGCGAGATCTTTTTCAATGTTAATATATTTATAGAAAAGTAGTTAAAATTCACATATTTTTTATTTGTTATCAACATATTTTCAGTGGAATCCGCATAATAAAATCACTGATGGGTCCAAGGCAAACGATTTTATTAAACAGAGAATTAAAGAAAACGAAATTCACTAAAATATGAACAATTTATGAAACTTTAGTATTAATTATGATTGAATTGTTCACCATAGTGTTGAAGGCATCTTCTTAACATGTCATGAACACACTGTGGGACACTTTTCTGCAACGTTCATTATCTAACTGATTGAACTGTTGGTTGATCCCCACTCAACTCGTAAATTGTTCTAGGATAGTTCTTTTAAAATGTAATCAGTAATATTATGAAGATCAAGGTAGTCAATCATTTGCACCATCTTTAATAAAAGTGTTCGTTAAGTCGATCAGTCTCAAACTGTTCTTTTGTAATAAGGTGAAGCCACATCAAGTTAAAAAGTATAAATCATTTGTTGTATTTTTGGTCAGAATCTCTTAAGTAATAGTCATAATAAAAACTAATTTTATATTTATTTATTTTAATTTTTTTAAACTTATTATTCAGGTTAATTAATTAAAACTCATCTATTATATTAATCCTTTATTTGCGATTTAAATTGTGAAAATTATTGTTTGATTTTTATAACCAAAGTACTGATTTTTAAAGAGGTAATATTAATATATTAACTTGAATTTTGATTTTAATAAACGGCTGATTTTATCATCCTCGATTATATTATACTATTTGTATTTATCATTTTAGTGGACATGTTTGGAGGATGTTTGGATGTCGTTTAGTTAAGATTATTAGTGAACGTACTAATTGTCTCGAAGGATTTCATTGCTTAGATTAGTAAAATTTAAAGATAACAAGGATGTTCTGTCAAACACACATCGATCTGCGACTTATTCTATTACCGAGTTGTAGGTGTGTTGTAAACAGAATGCGGAAAGATAAGACATTGTTAATGTTATCCTTGTCACCACTTAATATAAGCAATTCGTATATGAAAATCCAGACAACACATTTTTGTTGAATCATTCTTGTAAAAAAATTTGAGTGTTGTCATCAAAATGTCAATATAATTAAAATATGCCTGATGATTGTAGATATGTTATTGGGGTCGATTTCCTCAATTGCTTGGAAAAAATGAAGCGTCTGTGATGTTTAATTATTCGTAAATCTAGAACTCATTTTGGGGCAGAAAATACTTTTTAAAGGTTTAACCCTTTCTTTACATGTATGTTAAATGAAATTTAGCCAAACTTGTTTCAAATTCGAAATTTGAATATGATTGGATAAAGCACTGCCTCTCTGTCACACACTCATTCTCTGCAGATTGCAATAGACTTTTCAAAACACTTTAGCCGCAAAAAGTTTGTCAAAGTCGTTCCGTAATTGAATAAAAAAAAATTATAATACTATTAATTACAATCGAAATTATACCTTCAGTTTTGAATTATTGTTTAAGGGTAAAAAGAATAAAGGAAAGAAAGCCCTGACCAAAGATGATATCAGCAATCCAACAGACTTTATACATGTTGATCATGTGGGCTACGATCGAGATCAAGGAAGTTTTCAGACGACCAAAAATGATGAAATGGTTACAAAGTTGCTGGATCAAATCGGACGATCGCACATCTTGGCAAATGAGGACGGCAAAGCATTCATATACGATTTTATTGAGAATAATGGAGGCATTGAAAAGGTAAAGTATTTGTTATTTTAAATACGCATTTTGTATATCAATCGATATATTTTGTAGATACTGAAATACCAAAAATTTTGGTAATTATGATAGCAGAATCAAAGTTCATATTGTATCTAATATAACGGAGTGTGTCAGAGCACATAATTTTAGAAAAAAATGTTTTTTTTACAATTAGTGACTTCAGGGCTAAACGTCCGGTTTTAACCGAAAATCTTGTTTTTTACAGACGATTTTATTGACTTTTGAGATCGGTTAATTTTATTAATTAATGTGGTCTGTTGATTTTGTATAGTTTTTTGGAACTGGAGTCTGGACACCACAATATTCCGTTTTTTAGAAATGTAGTACTAGAAGCCCTGCCCTGTATGTTATCACTACATCATATTTTGATGACCTCATTTCACCATCAACAGTTGACGAACGAACTGAATCGACCCGCTCCAGCTGTAGCGACCCCAATTGCCGTTCCTAACGTTGGCCGGCGAGCTAACGCCGTGAATAAAGCGCCACCTCCACCACCGGTCAGACGTGTTCCTCCACCTCCACCAAGCGGTGCTCCTTCTAGCACTGCCAATCGTCCTGCACCACCGCCCCCTCCCGGACCACCTCCACCTCCGCCGTCAATGTCCCAACATCATTCGCACAATCATGGTCCTCCGCCCCCGCCTATAAAGAATGGGCCCCCTCCCCCGCCGGTCAAGGCTAGTCCACCGCCTGTGCCACCGCCAAAGGTAAGCATAATGCAATGAAACACTGTGCCAGAAAATGTCTACACAAGGTATTCTCAGAGATGATTTTCAATTTTTGATCTCCCACAAAGTCTTGTAAAGTAAAAACTTTTATGTCCAATATTGAAAGAGCACAATTTTTATGTGCATTGGACACATTATTTCTCAAGACAGATAATATATCTCAGTAACTTTATTTGTAGAGGACTCCAAATCACCCACCTGCTAAACCGCCAAGTTTATCTGGCCATCATCCACCTCCTCCACCCTCTGGTGGTATTCCACCACCTCCGCCGCCACCCCCACCTCCACCACCAGCTAGTATGTCACATATAGCGCCAACCAACAAGTCCCACGATTCGGTCACAATGAGATCCCTACCGGCAGCTGCTGCCGAAGTCCCCAGGGTGGATTTTCTTACGCAGATTCAGGGCTTTAGGAAGGACAATCTGAAGGAGGTAACATTCATTCAAATGGGATCGTTTTTTCAAGTTATTTGTGTCTCTTATTTTCACAGTTACTTAAATGATAGATAAACCTATTTTAAAATTATCACTAATCTAGTTATTTGTAATAATAGTCTAAGTACACCACTTCATTCGAATTTCACAAAGTTCTAATATTTGCCTTCATGCCAGCTCAAATATTAAAACATGCACAGCGATGCACTCTCTTGTAACAACGTGACGATAACTTACAACTATTCCACCGTGTATCGTACACCATACTTGTTCACGAGATTAATTATATCACTACTATATTCGCTGTATAATCTCTGTTATTGTGTCTGCTCAGTGTATCCGTCGGTATGAATGTTTATTCTTGTCTGCTAGTTAGCATTGTATATTTAACAATACTCTGACTGAAAATCTCGTATGTTCGCTGCAAGCGGCTGGTTCCGTTTAATTAAATTACTTTGTGAATTCAACCAATTTGGCAAGATCTTGAGTGTTACTAAATTTAATTTATGTAATTGAGTCACTTTGATGAATCATTTCAATTGGATCATCTTTAGTTTATTTTATCTATGCCGATTTTGTTATAAGATTGTATTGTGTAAATTTAATCAGATATAGTCAGCTTTTTATATCATAGATTCCACTGTTATTAGTATTACTATTGTTTCGAAGCCCTTACTACTCTGCACTCTGATTAACTCTCTCTCCCTCCCTCTCTCTAATCTCTCCTTCTGACTTGTTGTTTTGTCCTTAAGGTGGTTGTTCAGGACAGCTCGCAGCGGACCAGTATGCAAGGGGATACTTCCGGTGGAGACAGTAGTTTGGCCAACGCGCTAGCCGCTGCGCTCGACAATCGCGCCAAATTTATGCACTCGGAAAGCGAAGAAGAATCCGATGATTCAGACACTTGGGATTCGGACTAGTACATTCGTTTTTTGGTATTTTCGGAGAAAAATTGAGTAGATGTTAACCGAGACTAGAGTCATTTGTTGAGTATATAAGAAGAAACACTATTCCTTTATTTTACTGAATTATAACAAAATAAAAGTTTGTCTAAGTGAACTTGGTAGTATTGCACTCTATACAGCCACTGTAACTAAAAATTGTTTTATTTAAATGTAATCTTTTATTTTAAAGCAGATTTGGTTGGAAATCATTATTTTTGTATATTAAACTGATACAATTAATTTTTCTTGCTAACTTGTAAGGAGTTATTATGATTTTATTCACAACGTTTATTTCACCATTTTGACTCGGTAACTTTATTAGGCGGTGATTTGCCTCTTGTGTCTATTTTCGTCTGTTGTATTTACGGCTGAAGCTATCATTATATTTATTTTAAATTTAAGCTGTAATATAACTGGCTTGTTATTATTTTTATAAATACATATTTATAATATTTGTTTTATCGTGTGCAAAGATTATTATTATCTTTTAACGTTTAATATGTCAATCATAAAAGAATAGGTTAAGGTTCTGAACGTTTCATACGTTTTCATACTAATGTACAAAACTATTAATCATCATTTTAGTATTTATATAGATTAAAATATAACATTATTCTAATTTTTGATGTGCTACTTACGTATTATAAGTAGTATGATACTGATAATTGGTTTGGATAATAATTAGTAATGGAAAATTAAATGGTGGTTGCTAAAACTTACAAATCAAATCGAAGGATTTGGATTAAATTTGGTTAACATACTTTGATTACATTTAATAATGGAGGCTCTATTTGTTTTCTTTTGTATATTAATTAAGGTACTTTGTAGATTATATATTTCCTTGTTTATGTAATTAGCGCGTAAGTTATTTCATTTTTTGAGTTGAAATCCGATCATTTCTTTGTATGCATAATTATTCTATTTAATTAATACATACTTGGATAAAAATATTTCTAGTATATGCTAAAGTAAACATTAAGCCATATTTAAGTATATCGAGAAACCTTTTTTGATTTGATAACATTTGGATTGTTTTGATTTCAATGGATAAAAAAGATTTCACTTTTGATTGAATAGTTACTTTTGAAATATAAAATATATTACTGTTCAATAAAAAATATTTTATTACTATATGTTTTCATTAATAAAGTCGGATTATTTATTTCATAGCAAAAAGTTGTGTTTGGTTATAATGTTCCTGTTAAAATATGTACTGGAAATTAGATATTTTTGAAATTTAAATGGTATTTATATTTTCCATTATTGAAATCGATTAATTTTATTTTTTCCGATATTTTAATATTTTAAAATTATAAAAAATATCAATTCGTTATTTTTTCGTGAAAAAGTAAACAAATTCGAAATTTACGACCGTTTTCTGATCTAGTTAAAAAAACTAATCCAAAAATAATCCACATCAAATAAAACTAATTGGGGCGTAACATATTATATTTTTTTATTAATAAACGAAGCTCGCATTGAATCAATATTTGTGTACGCATACAATACTATACATCTTAAACATAGTTATATATTGCTCGGATTTAGTATGATTGTAGTGGTGATTTTAAAAATGTTTACTAAATCTGAATATTCCCTATTTCATAAAAATCCTACATATTTTATCACTTTAGAATCGATCACTATCAACGTCAGAGATGTTGCAGAACAACTAAAGAAAATTAAACCAACCTCTCCAGGTCCAAGTAATATTCCTTTTTGGGTTTTCAAAGAAAATTCTGAATTACTAGCTCTAATTATTACCTATCTCTTAATACTGGAATTTTCCCTAAAATATACAAACGCGAAATAATAACACCAATTCCAAAAGTTGCGACACTTACTAGCGCAAACGAATATCGCCCTGTTGCAGTTACCGATATCCTCTCTAGACTTTTTGAAAATATTGTTCTGGGACTATATATTAATGATGTCGTGATAAGAATCACAAACGAACAACATGGATTTCTAAAAAATAGATCAACTGTCACTGCTTTGATATCATTTCATCACAAGGTAACTGAAATGTTAAAAAAAATACCTATGTCAGAATATTAATAACTGATCTCTCAAAAGCCTTCAATACTATCAAACACTAAAACAAAGGGCATTAATCCTGTCATTATAAATTGGACCTCAGATTTTCTCAAAGACAGAGAGCAAGCCACGATCTACAATGGAATAAAATCTCCATGAGGGAAAGTTAATATGGGAATAGGACAAGGAACAATTCAAGCTCCAATCTTATTTAACGTTGCATTCCATACAGCTCACTTAAGTTATAAAACTGTAAGATACGCTGACGATCTAATTATGATACTGGCTCCGAACGATGATGCAAATCAATAACTTGTAGAAATGTGAGATAAATCTAAAGAAGTAGGTCTAAAAATGAACATTTCAAAGACGAAAGAAGTATTTATTTCTAAAGGTAAAAACATTAATCCACCAAAAATGGAAGGAATAGATAGAGCTGAGCAATTTACATATCTTGGAGTGACGTTGACCAATAAGCTCTTGAATAAAATGCATTTCCTTCTTATCAAATTGAAACATAATGGAATGAACATTGAAGGTACTGAAACAATATTCAATGCGTACACTATTACTAAAGCTACCTACTCAATACAATTCATCTGGCCATTACTGTTATCAAAAGAAAAACATGCTCTCCAGGGTATAATTGACAAGGCATATAGGAGAGGATTGATACAAAATAAATCAACGATGGAAGAGCTGGCAATCAAACGTATGAAGAGACTATTTTATAAAACAGCGAGGAACTATGAACACATATTATACCCATTAGTTCCGAAAATACAACAGAACCGCAGAAGAAGAGGGCAACCAATTGTTCCATATGCATCAACGAACAGAGAACAGAAAACTTTTTTCCTTTATTGCGCTTTACTTATTAACAATCTTTTATAAATCATTGCTATACCTATTAATAACCTATATCATAAACTATTATTTTGTATATATCTTACGTATATATGTTTAAATGTAATATCCTGTTTTTGGAAATTTGAAAAAATATAGAGTCCTATCATTATTATTATGTCAATGTATGTCAGTGTTAGAATTTTTTATAACACATGGAAGGTATAATCTGCAGAGGCAAAGAGAGAAATATGAATATTGGGATTTAGTAAACATAGGTTTACATATATACTATACCCGATTATTTTTTTACTAAATTCAAGTTTTCTAAATCCGAACACATTTACAATCGCTTAATTTAACCGTGCATCGAAAAATGTTTACTAAACCAGACTATTCACTATCTCTGTAGTAGGTATCCTTTGGTATTTACTTTTAATTAATTAAATACAGAATGAAATACAACTTAGAAAATAGTTTTCTTTATGGAATTTTATTCTAGATGTAGGTTACATAATCTCACGTTGCAAATTATGTGTATGTGCATTTCTTCTTTAATACAAATAATTTCCCAAAACCTCAGATGATTTAACTAATAACGTCAATACTTAGGTATAGCTATAAAAATTTCGATGAATTTATTGTCACCCCTATCTTCATCAAAGCTAAAAATAGTTGATTTGTATTGATCGGATTGAGAAGCCGCCAGTGAGAGAGAGAGACGATAAACTAACAAAAGTATAACGCTTCTGCATTGAATCGATCCATTTTGTAAAATCCAATTCTGAAAATACTACTTAGATTATACTGAAGAATATTTTCCGTTCTGAGATTGTGACTGTAAGTGCTTATAATAAAATACTTTCTAATATATTTAAAATGTTAATATTTTAAAATTATTTAGTAACCATGACCCCCCAAATAAAGTTATACTGGTATAGACAGCAGCTTAAATATCGTCTTTATAAATTATAAAACTTCATCAAAATATTGCAAATTTCTAAATGTTTCTATAAATGACTTTAAATGATTTTCTAATTTTTATAACCGGCTGTATGTACAATGTGTGTTTTTGTGTTACCAGTAATTCTGATAGACTAATACAACATTTAGGTTGACTGCATATTACAATTTTCATTTGGGCTATGCCAGTCCGGTAGTTCTTACTTATAATATTATGACATTGATCCTGAAGTCTGAACAGATATATAACTACATTAGTTGATTATAGTATATTAAAACGTACAGGAACTTTCGAAGTGACAGAAAAGTTTAAATAGTCGCACACAATTTGGAATTACTTTACCAGAGTATATAGTGAGGTCCCCGTATAACAAGAAAGTTATCATTAATTAAAATACTATAATACCTTAATCTTTAGAGAATAACAACAAATAGACTTATCATTACTACATAATATATAATCCTTTACTTCTTAATAATGGCTCAGAATCTGTTTACAACGAAAAACGTTTTAATCGTGAGGGAAGCTGCATTAATAGTGGTAATTGTAAAGCACCCCTTCTATTTTGAGGGTTATATAATTAAATAGGTATATAACTATAATGTCCCTTTTCTGGAACACCCTTTTTGGTTACTACAATCTCAATAAGATATAACGATTGTTTGAATATACTTTTATAAAGTATGTTATTAGTATATTTCTAAAGGTTCCATACAATTATTAATTGTATTTATTATATGTTAAATGTACTTGGACTATCCGTGATATTTTTAATATTTATTCTTAATTAGGTGTATTCATTGACTTACAAAAAGCCTTTGATAGCATTGACACCAAAATTATCAATGAAAAGTTAAAATATTATGTCATAACGGGTCCATATACAACAAATTCTTAGAAAGTTATTTTGAAAATAGAGAAATTTATACCCACATTAATAATAAATACTCAAATTAAAGTTCAATTAAATTTGGAGTTCCTCAAGTGAGTGTAGGCCTACTGGGCCCTTTGTTGTTTAACCTCAACTTTAAAGATAATATTTATCTGATGATAATGAAATTAAATTATTTGCTGATGATAGTACTTTATTTTGTGCAGCTAGTAACTACCAAGAACTTCAAAAAAAGACAAATAGAGCTCTCCTTAAATTCTCTGATTGGTTAAATTGTAATAGACTTTCCCTAAATTTAGACAAAACATACTTCTTAGATTTTAGCAAAAATAAAAACAAATTTCAATTGAAACTTGATAAAAATAATTCATTTATTAAACAAGAGAGTTATACAAAATATCTAGGCCTTTTCAATCAAGATAATCTCAAATGGGAGACCCCCATTCAATAGGTATATTATGAATAAAATGAATAGACACATACCAGCCTATCATATATTAAAGAACATAGTAACATATAGAAAACTAAGCTTGCTATACAATTCTTTATCCCATTCTATCATTAACTATGGAACCAAATTATATGGTAAGAAAAACACATATTGGCTTATTCAGCTTCAAAAAAACAAAATATGTTATTAAAAATACTATTTAAGAAACCAATTTTGTATAATAGTATACCAATCAATTACATTTTGAAACCAATATTCTAAAAATAATACATATTCTTAGCCAAAGTAAGATTATCTCTGATATTCCATCAATTTATCTACCATCACAATACCATCTACCGACTAATTGGTGCCATAGGAACTTTCAATTAAAAAACATAATAAATAACTGACATGTACTCATTAATATAGATTCATTCACGTTCACTCAATCATATAGATATGTAAATAAAGTACTGGATCAAGCAGACATCACATGGAACGAACTTGATGCAAATACTAAAGCTTTGAATAATAGATTACTGTGTAAAAAATCATGCGAACAATTGTTACTAAAATACTAACTTCATAGTTGCTGTCTCACCTTCATTCATCACCTTAAATAATACTTTTCAACTATCTACTACTTACTTTACAGTCATCTCTCAATCTATGTACTTATTGTTACTATTGAACTGCGCGCTGAGGATAATTACTTATATGTAACCCTAAATGCAATTTTATATATATAATTCTTATACGTACTTTTATATGTAATTTTCAAAATTTTCAAAATTTCACTATTTTATGTTAATCTTCGTGTCCCCTGGTCGATCATCACCTGCTCGATAATACGTAATATAAAACCTTTTTTTTGAAATTAACATTTATTTATAGATTCCAATTGAATTTTATTGGACTTGAGCAAATCAAAATTATTTTAACTTGAGTTAATAAATCAGAGACCACGGAAGGAAATTTTTATTGGGGTGCTAGGGTTTTTAGGGGCGCACTGAGGGGGGAGACGGGGGTCTGCGGCAATTTTTTTTTACCTTTATATGTCCTAGAATGCAGGAGATAGTCTGTCTGGAAATTATAAGCAATAGTTTACAACTTGTAAAATAGTGGTTTCGAGAGGATAAAAAAATACATAGTTAAAAATCGAAAATAATTTTTTTTGTACACATTTCATATTCCAAAACAACAACAATGATGAACTCATTTTTATACAACATTCAAAACTGTTTTATTCGTGTATTTAAAGAATTGGACAGACATAAGCTGCTTCATTATAAAATACAATGATTCCCAGCGTACAATATAGCCAATTTGAATGTCTACAATAATAAATGTATGTACATTTCAGTAGAATTTGATTGTCAATTATGTAACAAATTATATGCTACACACGAATATGTAATGTGTATTTTTTCACAAAATATGTAAATACTAAATAGTATTGGTCAATAGATTTTACACACATATTATTTAAAATGATCACTTACAATCTGTTAAAATCACAGGACATAAAATTAGCAAAATTACCAGGGGCGCCAAAAATTGAGTAAAAAATATTGGGGGGGGGAGGGGCTGAGCCCCCTATCCCCCCCAGCTCCGCGGTCTCTGTAAATGTCTTTCTCTGATCCAGATGTAAGTAACTAATAAATAGTAAATCATACATAACGTACGTACACAATATGCAGGTTCCTTTACAATGTTGAATCCCATCAACTAAGTTTAACCCTATACTTAGATATTGCAAATTGTCACACATAACATTTTATTTTTCCTTTCTAAGGTATTTTAAATTATTTAAAACGCTATGCTTTCTTTACAGAACTTTAATTTGATGGAAGAAGCATATTATGAACGAAAAGATGATGATGAAGAAGAAGAAGTAAGATTTCTTTATGGTCATTTCTGATAAAATTTACAGCATTTCAATAAGTTTTATTATAGTCTACAATTTAAAACAAATTACGTTTTTCCAATCATTTTGTATCTGAACATATTATTCATAAAAATATTTAATTTAATTAAATTTAATATAATATTAAATATAATAATGAATAACTAACTTAACTATAAATTTTTCTCTTTCAGGATTATTATAATTGTTGGGAACATCATGAACGTGACCATGATGAAGATGAAGTAGAAAATGATGTAATTCAATTTTTAATAAATATATCTGCGATTTATGATCTGCCATTTGTTTATTGTAAACAGTTAGATTGTCGAATGGATTGCCCTCAATTAAATACTTTTTTCTTATACAACTACTTTATTTGAGTAGTGAAAAAGTAGTAAAATAGTTAAATTATTCATTTATTTTGATTATGTATTTTGAGTAACGTTTTTGAATACTGATGAAGACAAAATGTTTTATTTGTTAAATCTAATTTAATTATAATAACTACAAAAGTGTATAGATATTAGAAATATTCACTCGTATTATACCTATTTTAATTTTCCTATATAGTAATTATCATTTATATAGTTAGTATGAATAAATTAAACGCTATATGATATCTTTTCAGAATTTTGATTTGAGGGGAGCTGCAGAAGAAGTAATATTTCTTTTTGATTGATTCTGTTAAAAAATTTACAAAATTTCAATAAGATTTATTCATCTTTAAAGAGCTATTCCATTAATTTTGTATCTGAAAATGTTCTTAATGAAAACTATTTAATATATCATTTAATTAAAATTTAATAATTTAGTAAATTTGTCTTTTTTAGGATTATTATGATTTTTGGGAACACCATGAACCTGACCATGATGAAGATCAAGTAGAAAATGAAGTATTTCAATTTTTATAAATTTATATTTCTGATTTGAATTGAATTGCCCAAAGCATTATAGTAATTGCCCTCAATTAATTTTTTTATTGTATATAACTGCGTTATACGAGTAATGCAAAAGTAGTATGATAATTAAATTATTCGTTTTTTAATA
>JAUZNC010039935.1:0-17925 GCA_034780395.1 Vannuccia rotundouncinata | reverse complement strand
CTTTTAAATTGCTAAAATTTATATAATGGTATATTTTTATCTTACAATCTTATCAAATATTGTTAGAAAATGATATAAGTCATAAATAGCCCATTTGTATATTGATTTTAAACAATGTCACTAAAAATAAACATTTATAGATTAAAATAGCGGAGAAAATAAGCTTTCCAAAAAGACTAACCATGAATTTATAATGTTTATGTTGAATGTATAATTAACTTTCAAGTGTGCTAAATTTCTAAAATTGCACATTTTTACAAAAAATTTAAAATTCAAATATGTTCCGGCGATTCACCACGCACGTCCGGGTCTCGAGATAAGAACGAGTGTCTACGAAGTTCGTAAGAAGGTTTCAAGAAAGGCGATTCGTACGAAAATTTTATCTTTCATCGTAAGAAGCTCATACTTACGAAAATTTCGAGTAAAGATCTATGGCTGATCTATGGCTATTGTAGTTAATGATATATTTTCTCGTCTCTCCAATGTTTATGAAACTGCTAACATAGCGTTGGACTAGTAAGTTCGTCTCGGACCAAAACCAATGAAAATGATTAGACAAAGAAAATCAAGATTTTTAAATATCGAGTAAACATGTACTATATATAATACACTCGCGATTTTCCTTTAAATCCGTTTCTCTTGAAACACAACATTTTTCCTGTACTACTTTGTGAATCCAATTTTTAATTAGTACACATGCAGGGACCGTGGAGCTGGGTGAGCTTAGCCCTACCAATTAAAACTATGAAAAATCGGAAAATTATAACTTTTTTTGGATAATTCTGATGTTAGCTTAAAAATTCGGAAAATGGCTATTACATACGGACGAAAATTATAGCTGCCTTAGCGCAGTAAAGATTCTAGATATCAATCGGTATTAGTAAAATTAGTAATTTATATGAAAAGATGAATCTCACTAAATATATTGTTACTAGAGAATTTAAATGTTTAGAATTTGAATTTACTATGTATATTTTTTTAAAAACTTGTACCTATTAATTTATTAACTTTACTAAAATTATAAACTATTGGTTTTCCGTTTATTATCATTAATTTTGCATAAAAATTCGCTGTAAAATTATTCGGAAAATGAACTATATCTTAGCCCTACCACCAAAAAAATCGTTCCGCGGTCCCAGACATGTATATATTATACACATGCATATAATGATAATATTTTATGAAGTGCTTCAATAAACATTTAGTTTTGCTTGTTTTTATTTAATTTTTTATTTTGAATAATAATATGTTATTCAAAAGAGCACTAATATATTGAATTGATATATTAGTATTTGACATGAATTAAAAAAATTTGTTCAAAAAGTTTGGGCATATATGAAAATATAAAAAAATGGTTAAGTTACATTGTTAATTTAAAAAGGTTAGATAGTAAAGTTTAAAAGAAACTACGTATGTAATGAATATTGTAAAGTTGTCCTTGATTAAATCTTTAAAAATGTTTCATTAAAATATACCAGTGTATTAGAAAATTTAATATAATAGTCTAGCTTTCATAAACAATAGCGTTAACAATAATGTATATGACAGCAAAAGAAGACGTATATGTTTAATTTATTACTCACAAATTATATTATATTAAATTATATTAACAAGCAAATTTTATTGGTTTTATTATCCTACATTGGTTTCACGGGTAGTAATGAAAGTTGCGCCCAATTCCAAACGACGAAATTTAAAATAATATATTTCTGAATTATTTTGGCTTTAAACATTGAATTTGTATTATTAAAAATCATTTGATATAAACATAAGCAGCAATATATTTTATGTTTGGATTAATACAAAATATTGCCTTTTAATATATTTTTTTCAATCCACGCATGAATTTATAGCTTTTTGTATTTAGTCCTGCCCCAGAGGACTAAAGTAAAGAGTTAACTTTATTGATTTTTTGGCAGGATTTAGTCCAAACCTAAATTATTTAATCTTGGAATAAGTAGTCCTGCTTTGCGAAACGCTTAACTCATTTAGTCTGGGACTAACACGCTGATTTAGTCTCGGACTAGCAAGTCCCACTTTATGAAACCGACCCCTCGTGTTTATTATTCAATATCGGTATTGAGAATAGCACTTTTTTTCCGAAATGTCTGATGAATGAAAGTAATTGACATGTAAATTGCGTCGTTATCATTTCTCACTCATGTTACAAGAGTTTTATAATTATTTTATTTATAATCTACTGAAATGTAGATTTATTATTTGAATGAAAATTGCATTATGGTTATACAACATATATACTTACATATAATTACGTCTTATAATTATATAAATAGGTAGAAGTATTTTCTCAATATTTGTTTTTACTGAGAATATTAAATGAAATACACCGTTAATATCTTAATTTGTTTTTAATCATTCCTTAGAAAAGGTTAAATTTAATCAATTCATGAAAAAATTGTTGTTGCTCATGAATGAACTCCACACAACCGTTAAGAATATGCTAAGAACCCGAAGCGCTCAAGAAAGAGTGACAGAAATCCTTCATTTATTTGTTTTTCTACAACTGTGAATATACCATATGAATAATTCCTTCCAAAAATCATACTTTGAGAAAAATGCAATGGAAAGGAATGATTTAACAAATTTACAAGACAGAACATTTAGAAAACAATTTACAAAAGTTTAGTAAAAAGGTTTTTATTATTCAATGATATCTACAAGACAACTGCCCATTCCGTGTGGTTTTCCCATCTTTCCTGGTAACACGTGAATCACCAACGTTTTCTGAGGAAGTTGTTTTGATAGTTTTGAGATTGTTTCATACAGTTCGCTCTACAAATAGAATAAAATAAACTCAATAATCGTGTAAATAGTGCCAAGAATGATAAACAAACTACAAAAATGAAATGCATGTCGATTACAAGTGATCAAAGAATTAGAAGATCACAATTTGAGGACAATCCCTCTATAGGTCTGAAAATTTAACACAGCTGTCTGAAATTGTTCATCTGAAACGTTTGAAATGTCACTTGTCAGAGTTCTGTTGATGCCGAAAGATATCGAGGTGAGTTTGAGGACACACTGCTCTCGTCCTCTCTCATGATGTGTCCAAGCATCATGGGGCAGCCCTGACGAAGAGTCTTTGATTCCGGAGAACGTCTGTACAGATCAGCATTTCAAATTCCTTTATGCATGATGAGAGCAAACCGAATTAGTCTTCTGTGCGCGGCATCGACCCGGGCTTCTCTTGAAGGAGTCACTGAGACAGATTCGAGACGATACCTTTAGGGTCTTTGGTAACTTTGCTCGAATCAAAGGCTGACAAAAAGGAGGTTGGAGGCTAGATGGTGACAGAAGGTATCTTGTGGTTGAGGAGAGTTGAGCACATTATTAACAACAATGACCAGTAATTAGCTCTTTCCTGTGTTCGACAGAATTTGTATAGTTCAAATCAGGAAAAATAGGCGAAAACAGACTAAACGTTTAGTGAAAGGTAGAATAGAAGAAAATCGTCTACACACCGCTACGTCTATATTATAGTCATCGATAATGGTATAAATAGTGCTGATAATGGTGTAAAAATGTTCCTATTATTGGGTAAATAGTGCCGATAATGGTGTAAATAGTGCTGATAATGGTGTAAATAGTTCCGATAATGGGGTAAATAATAATAGTGCTGATAATGGTGCAATAAGACCGATAATGGTGTAAATAGTGCTGATAATGGTGCAATAAAACCGATAATGGTGTAAATAGTACCAATTTTTACATAAATGTGTCAGTGAGGCACATAATGTATATATTCAGGTAAAATGCTAGTTCTAAAAAACACTAAAAACCGCTAAAGCTACAGTAAAATTAAAGTGAATCAAGAGGTAGTTAAAAGCATTAATTGATTCTTGATTATTTTTAGAAATTTGAAAATAGTGTTAAATATATTGAAAACGTCAAAATGTGTCAGTCTAAGAATTATTTAATAAAATCCGTTTAAATACAAGGTTGAGAAAGCAACACTAATTAAATGAATATTAAGAGTAAAAACAAACAAACAATGATTAACTTACAGGCTGAGCTGTGTCCAACTTAACCAGGGTCAATTGTTTGCCCATAGCAACCGTATCCAATATCTCTTTAATGGCCGCACTTAAACCACCAACACAAGAGCGGATAGAGACCACTTTGTCTTCGTAAGCCTTCATCGAGTCAGGCCAGACATTTTCTTCTTCTTGCTCGACCTCTGCAGTTGTTGTCACTAAGCCGACCGACTTCTGACTGACACGCATCAGGTCAAGGAGGCTGCTGGCTTCCTTTTCATTGGATGATAGAAAATTTCTGTGGCGGGCCAGATCTTCATCCACATGTGAGATCTTAACATGAATCACAAATTGTCCATCCAAATTACATATTTCAACATGTTGAGTCTTTGCATTAATGATAAAAATGGTTCTTGGATAAAAATTATGATTAACAATAAATTAAGTTTATATCTATCAGTAGTATGTAAGGTGGATGTCTACCCCCAAATGATTTATCGCGCGCGGGTTCCGCAACCTACCATGTTAAATTATTAACAAATAAGAATCGAAAATTATGGTATATAAAGAGTTGCGGAAGTAGTTAATTTCATTCTCATTTTTACGAGCTCTCCGACTGTGGTCTCCTCGCCAGCAGTCTTTCCAGTTTTTTTAAAAGTATTTTCGTTCTTCGCAAGTATTTTTTCGTTCTTCACCACTCTGTCCAGTTTCTGCACGTGATCCTTATTTTCCTGTGTATTAATACAAATTAATATCCAATCTATTGAGAGTAAGTGCTATTTTTATATATTGCTTTAGGAATTTGATTTTACTATTAAAACTTGATTAATCATAGTTAACGATTTTAATTTAAAATTGTCCAAAATTAATTCAGCTATAATTATTTTTAGATGTATTTTGAAAGCATAATTTGCATATTTTTTTCCAAATGGTTAACTAGTTGACGAATAAGACATAGTATGCCAAGTTCTAATATAATCTTACCGTGCGCACATATACTTTAATTTATGATGCCACCTTGCATGGGAGCCTGTGGATGTGGAAACATACTCTATTGATGGTGGGCGCAAGAGCGTAATCTATTTAGACGATTGTCTGTAGAGTACCATGTCAATTATTGATCAGTAAACTCACTGAGCATTGTCAGATTATTCTTGTTCCATTTTAGTTGGCGTGTTGTTTCTACAAAACGGCTATGACGGATTTCATGGTAGGAATGGCTACTGTTAATTTTTTTTAATAACAATACATAATATGTGCAGTATACATTTTTAATGTTATCATTTTTATAATTTACTTACAAGTCAAATGATGTGTTATCGCCCAGGAGCTACGCTCAAATTCCTAATAGTTTAAAATGCATGCCACTATTATCGAAGAAATTTGTATAAATCATAAATGTGTCCCAGGAGCAAAATTATAGTATAAAATACTTGCAATATTTAAATATTTCTTATTTTTCGGCTATCAGCTTTCAAATTCCTATTGAAGAGCATTCAGCTGACTATATGAATAAAAGTGAGGAAATTATCTATCTTAAAATAGATTTTGGCAAAACTAAATGTTTGCAGTGGTTATTAAATGAACTATTATTGTAATATTCCTCCATATAATAAGAATAAATATGTACTAATTTATAATTATTTTAATATTCAGATATTCAAATTGCCATACCGTATAAATGCTTTCCCCTCCCTTTGAATAAAAATAGTTTTTATCATTTCATCTTTTTATATATTTTATATTATGAAAATGTTTAGAATGAGAAAAAAGTTTGAACTTTAAAGAGGGATTTCAATAATTTTAATGACGAATGTTACTATATTACATATGGAGAATTCGATTTTGCAACTAAAAACATGATTATTTATAGATATCGATACCTGATTGGCACACATTGATTTTTACCAATGCTTTGATTTTTAGGAAAACAGTAGGTGATTTCATTCATTTTAGTGCCTAATAGTATGTACTATATTGCATACGAAGAATTTGATTTCAATATTAGAAACTTGATTAAATTCAGTTATACCTTAGGGACACTTATAGATTTTTACCAATGATTTGATGTTTAGCCAGAGAGTAAGGGATTTTAATAATTTTAATGGCTATTAATATTAAATATCACATGGAGAATTCGATTGTACTTTTATCTAAAATTTTAGCATTTATTTTCGATGGTGTACTTTTGATGAGGACGAGAATATGAATTTTATAAACATTTACCACATTTTAAGGATTTTACTAAACATTTATCATATTTTAAAAAATTCTATTGCTAAGAATCCATAGAAATCAATAAATATCCATAAAATCAATAACTATACTTAATATTCCCTAACTTCTCAAAATATATAAAATTACTATTTTAAAAACTTTTATCATATTTTAACAAATTTTATCTAATTAAAACACATTTTATCATTTAAAAATACATAAGAATCGATAAATATATTAAAAAATTCGTAAAAATTCCTTAATTTTCTCTAATCATTATTATAATAAAATTTAAATAATATTTTGAAACATTGAGTACATTTTAATATATATTTTTTATATTATTATTTTAAGGTCCATAAAATTCCATAAAAATTCAAACAATGTTTCAATTTACAAAATTTGCCTCAAAAATTTCAGTTAAGACAAAGATTTAAGTAGCCGGCCCATGATTTTGAGAAGATTGCTTAAAAGATTTCCCTGTTTTCAGAAGATTTCCATAATTTTGAGAAGATGGCCCTGATTTTGAGATTGCCATGATTTTGAGAAGATTGTCCTGATTTGAGAAGATTATCCTGATTTTGAGAAGATTATCCTGATTTTGAGATTGCCATGATTTTGAGAAGATTGTCCTGATTTGAGAAGATTATCCTGATTTTGAGATTGCCATGATTTTAAGAAGATTGTCCTGATTTGAGAAGATTATCCTGATTTTGAGAAGATTATCCTGATTTTGAGAAGATTGTCCTGATTTGAGAAGATTATCATGATTTTGAGAAGATTGTCCTGATTTGAGAAGATTATCCTGATTTTGAGATTGCCATGATTTTAAGAAGATTGTCCTGATTTGAGAAGATTATCCTGATTTTGAGATTGCCATGATTTTGAGAAGATTGTCCTGATTTGAGAAGATTATCCTGATTTTGAGAAGATTGTCCTGATTTAAGAAGATTATCCTGATTTTGAGAAGTCTGTACATACTGACTATTACTACTTTTAAAACGCATATAATAATAAAAAAGTTTAAGTATTTTAATCACTTTCAGTAGTTTCATCATCATCTTTTCACTATTCTGATAATTATCTTCCGTTATTTCACAATTTTGATCATGAAATTCAAACATTGACGTCTGATAGCCTCCTATAATACTGAGACCTTGGAGTTTGCAGTGGAAACCTTTTCCCTCAGCCTTTTATAATTTTTAAATAGTGATGCTAGTTGACAGTGCGTATTGCATCGATCAAGGTATAGCAACCTATCCAATAGTTTCGACTCAATGGCTTTTACGATTTCGTTCGGTGAATTTTGTTCAATTTGTTTTGATTTTGAGAAGACTGTCCATACTGACTACTACTTTAAAAATAAGAAATCAATAAATTCTTTATAAAAATAAATAGAATTTATTGTTGAAACATGACAACATATTATAAATTTTTCTTAAAAACCTCATAACTCCGCAATTTATTTGTATAAATCAATTCATTTTTTGCCTTAATTCTAAGTTTTTTAATTAAAAGAAGACGACATGCGAGCATCCAGTAGAAATGGTCATGATAAATCATAGTCTAAAGTTGATTGAACTTCTGACGACTCGATAAGTGTCATTTGTCATTCAATTGTCGACTCAGGTAGTGCAACTTGTTGTTTCACTAAGCTTATTTTGTGGTCACTTCTAATGAGCTGTTTTGGAATGTTGTTTTTCTTGACAAACTCAAGGAATCTAGCCCATCCAATAGGTGGTAGAGTTTTTATTCGTCATTCTACTGCATATCGAATCAAGTCTCGTAAGTTTGAATATTCAATTGAATATCCATCATCCTCTGAATTTGACATTTCACTAAAATACTTCGTAAGACCAACACAACCATTGTATGAATTTTAATGGCATTTTAGAAACTTTTAAGGATATTTAAAAATATTGAAATTTGATAAAATATGTTAAATGTTTCAAAATATAGTTTAAATCTACTAATAATAAATGAAATTATAATTAGAGAAAATTAGGGTAATAAGACATTTTTATGAATTTTTAATGATTTTTAACAATGATGAAATATGTTAAAATTTTATAAATTATTTAAAATATGAAAAATATTGATATAATTTATCAAAAAAAATGTAAATCAAATAATAATTATAGATATTTTGTGACTTTAGGAATTTTTAATCATAATAATTGATTTTTGCGGATTTTTAGTAATGATAAAGTGTGATAAATGCTTTTAAAATTCAAAAATAAGCTGTATCCAAATAAAATAACAATTAGAGATTTTTGAAGTATATTTTTGAATTTTTACAGATTTTTAGCAATGATAAAATTTGTTAAAATATGGTAAAATATGACAAATATTTAGTAAAATCCTTAAAATGTGGTAAATGTTTATAAAATTCATATTATCGTCCTCATCAATAACACTCCATCGAAAATTAATACATTTTTTTGTTTAAATGGAGTAGATAATACTACAATCGAATTCTCCATATGTTAATTAGTATAAATAGCCATTAAAATTATTGAAATCCCTCTTTATGGATAAAACTATTTTTTTACATTATATAAAAAGATGAAATGATCAAAACAAAATTTATTCAAAGGGAGAGGAAAGCATTTATATGGTATGACAATTTGAATATCTGAATATTAAAATTATTATAAAATAGTACAATATTTATTCTCATTTGGGGTAGACATTCACCTTACATACTACTTCCATCTTCGCTCAGAATAATTTTCTGCACAAAATATCTTTAGTCTCTGTTACTAAGATCAAAAATTTTGGAACAGTCATCATGTTTTCACGTTGGAAAAGGTTCATGAATCCAGCGATCGCATACGTTTGGACAAAGGAGATACAGCTTCAAGAAACAAGAGAGAAGATTGTTGGATTTCATTCCCCTATAGTTCTCATATATTTTCTATGTTTTGAAAATGTTAGTGATCTTCAATTACTTCAACACTTGTGTTAATAATCCCTTCATGAACCTCGGCCTCTTCATCATGTAAATAGGTGAAAATGACCTTGGTCAGTCTTTTGAATTAATCCCTGTCTTAGAATATTAATATAACCATCAAAGTCATATACACAACCGCAGTGACAAATGGATCTGCAGGAATCTACCTAATGACTCAATAAAAATTCATTCATTCATAACGTCAAGGATTAACAACTGTGATTGGCTTCCAACTCCCCATATCGGTTAGAGAAAGAATAAAATCTTACTTTTGACTCTTCAAATAATCTATGTTGATGAACCACAATATCCTAGAGCATTCTCTTTGGAACTCTCATCAAACCTTTAATCGATTTCAAAGAATCAGACATTAAAAACCAACTTAAAACATTCATATTTTGATTGGTCTAATTTGTCATACACTCGTACCTTGTGTTTATTTCTTCATACATTTATAATAGATACATTGCAATGAGAGTACTGAAACTTTAAAAAATAAAACTTTTTATCAGATTAAACAACAGACTATTTAATTAAGTTTGAAGTAATAATGTATTTGAAATTTTTTTGTATTTATCTGCTCACCTGAGGAGGTTGATCCGCAGTTCTGATCCACTGAGGTACTTTCAGTTTCTGCTGTTTAGAACTGATAGCCTGAGCTGGTTGATACGCAGACCTCTTCAATGACGAAATTGCACTTTTAGAATCGCCATCTGTCGTGTTTGAAGACTTTTTTGTCGTCTCTTCGTTGTAGTCACTTTCACTCTCTGACTCATTTTCAGACTGATAAGGTGAATTGCTATCGTCAGCAACGAAATAGTCCCAGTCAAAGATACAATTGTCCCCGAACTTGACGTCTAATAAGATATAATTGGACACAGACAATAGAAAGGTTTTCCAATGTGTGGTCAAGTTCGGCTGGAAAAATGGTCTACACTCACTTGTGGAAAGTTTCAGCTGTGCTAACTCCAGACTTGCAATGGCATCTTCTGCTGAGCAGTGACCAGAGTCTCCACCAGTCTGAATTTTTCGACTGGAGAGAACAACATATTAACTGAAAGATTATACTTCATACCCAAGGTATTCGTTTGCCAAATTGAGAAAAGAACAACAATAGTATCAGATGGTTAATTCTAGGCCACATGAGTAATTGCCGCCCCCCCCCAAATCCCGTAAATCTTGCATGTTCAATTTCTACATGTTCATAGGGCGTACAACTGCACTATGCTAATTCAAGACACACAAAAACAAGTTTAAAACCTTAGAAATAACACGTGGGTGGAGGAAAAGGTTCCGTGGCAGCTCGGTTGCAACTAATGCACAACATGCTGTTAGAAATCATGAAAGGTCGACCTAAGTGCATTTACAATAAGCCAGTTTTGTTAAAATCCATAATTGTCCGTCAGGTATCAATAATGATATTTAATCAAGTTGACAATAGTAAAATAGAATTCTCCAGAAGAAACATAGTACTATTAGCCACTAAAATTATTGAAATGACTTTTTTTTTTGGTTAAAATAAAAGTATTGATAAAAATCAATAAGTGTCATTCAGGTATCGATTACTATAAATAATTAAGTTTTTAAATTGTAAAATCGAATTTTCCAAATCGAATGAGATTAGCCAAATGTGGGACGGTGGGAATACTACAAACCCAACCACCAGCAACGATAAGTGAATCTAAAACACAAGAGAACAACAGCAGCGCCGAAAATGAAACCATTCCCGTAACCACTATTGAACTCAAGGGTCATTCGAAACCCCGCACGCAGCCAGCAGAAGCGTTTCACTGCACACAACAGCGTTTCACTGCACACAACAGCACAGACTACAGCTAGTCACAGAGCTCGGCAGGCCACGGCTTGGTTGTAGGGAAGATGTCTCCTACTTGCTTTTGGCATTCCTGCGGGACCGCTACCGCTAGTGTGTTCGCGACCTAAGCAATACGGTCCAATGAATCAAAAGCGAACTACAATGACCACGAGAGACGTCGACCCCATACTATCAATCTCGAGGGTCTCGCTGCAGCTAATAAGTGAAGCGAGGTGTTCGCACACTCAAGTCTCTTTACCCGGTGGCTGGCAATTGCCGATAGAAGAGATACCACGTTATTATCTTAAACCGGCGCATACCGTACCCGGATACGGAACGGTACGTTTTAGAGGCGCATATGTCAGAGGACGCTTTTAAGCTGTGCCCGTTCACACACACACGCGTGAAAATCCGCCCCAAACTCTAATGGAAAGCAGTGCAATGAGGAGACGAGCCATTGGACGTCAGTTCGGTTACAGAGCCAGACAGGGACCCGTGCGATATCGAATTTTCCAAATGTAACATATACTATTTACCACACACTACAAATTTGAATACACAGCCAAAAATGATGGTAATTTATTGGAGAGTGAAAAAGAGGCATCAAATCCAAGGTAGACAGAAAAGGTCTAGACGGTCAAATGTCATCCTAAGTGTTTTTACATCGAGCCCTATGAGAAAATTTACGGTATTGGGTTGGTGGGGTGGGCGATAACTTATGTCGCCTAAATATACCATTCTCATATAGATATTCTAACAAAATATTAACTAAAAGATCATACCCAAGGTATTCGTTAGTCAAATTTCTAAGAGAATTTTTGATCTGTCTTCTACCAGCGACATTATAAATGATACTCGTGTCGATGATATAAGGATGAAACCACTGAAAATATAAATGACCAATCAATGGGAGAAATAGAAACGTGTTGAACAGTGATTCTTACCTGCATAGCGCGCATGTCAGAATTGAGTGAATGCCCCACAAGAATGGCATCGTTGGGTAGCAGGCTACCTATCTCAATCTGAGCGTCCCTTAATGTCCGTTTAACGTTCTGAAGCATCTCTTTAGTGATACCGCTGTATCTAAAAGAATAATTAGATTGAGTTGTGTTAGTTAATTTGAGATAAGTTGCAGAATCGACCTTTATATACTTGGTAAGATAATTGACAATTTTTATCTGGGGCCTAACTAGTTCATCGTAAATAGTTTCGTGATCTTCGTTAACTACTGTTACTCGAGCCAATTCCAAGCATCTGGGAGTTTGTACCATTTCACAATCTAATCCAAACATTTGGCTTTTGCTGTTGACAGGGGTGTATAATGCCTGAAAGATAAAAGATATATTTACTAAGTGTTGAAAAAAAAGCAAACAGGATTGTCACTTTTGATGGCATATAACCGGTGGATGCTCCTTCTTCGATCGTCGGCATTGGATATTGCTCCATGACCATCTGACAAATATTAAGCAAGAGTTTCGACCTGTCAAAAGCGTCCGCATAAAACATCGATGGAGTCTTTAGTTTGCAATCTTCTTCACAGGAAGCAATTATCTTCCCCAAGCGAAATTTGTTGAGGTATTTTTCATATGTATCTGTGGTGTTAACTGTTTTGCTAACTATTCTGCTAATAGTCGCCACCTTCTTGTCGACTTTCTTGACCCGGATCCTTCGTGGCAGCTCTATCTTCTGTTGGATGTGTAAATGTGGGCGTTCTCGATAAAAATAAGAAAACAGAGTTTAATCCTCGATTTGGGGTGATCAAATTAAATTCAGTTTCAAACAACACATAACAACCAATTGAGCATGTCTACGCTACTAATCAATTTTAAAGGAGTCGATTCAAAAGTTAGAAAATATCGCTACAATCTTATAAACTATTTCAGAAGGGAAATTTCGGACATTAGTTCACGAATGTTTTCGCTTATTACCAGAGTTTAATCGATGACGAATGACTAATTCGAAAGTTGTATACAACATATCTTAATTTCTGTCTTTGTGAAAAAGAATTTTAATAACCGTACAGATTTCCGTAATCTTATAAAAGAAAAAAATGAATACTTAACAACTCAAAGGATGTTTCAAATTTTTGGAATATAACCTTCAGTAAATAGGGAAATAAAACGAACCGATATTTACATCTATGCAGAATACTCACTTTCGAATGACGTTCCATTAGTTAAGAAGTTCTTGCTTAAATATTGAAGTGGAACCATAACCAATTCCTTGTCCGCAGAGTAGTCATAAGAATATGGAGAATGAAGTCGAATTGGCTAAATGAGAATATTGTGAAAATCATATTAGAAAACTGCATACAAATCATGATCTACATTATCTTAATATTTCGTGACCTACATTATCTTAATATTTCGTGACCTACATTATATTAATATTTCGTGACCTACATTATATTAATATTTCGTGACCTACATTATCTTTATATTTCGTGGCCTACATTATCTAAATATTTCGTGACATACATTATCTAAATATTTCGAGACCTACATTATCCAAACAGCTCTTCAATGATCCCTCCGTTTTCCTGCCAGCTACAGCTTCTTTTAAATTTTCCTCTGACATATTTTGCCATATCACAAGTACAATTGAAGTAATCTTGGTTGGCAGTATCATCCTACACCACCTTAAATACATGAAAACGCAATAATATGTCTAATTAAATAAAAACAATCAATCCACTACAATTTATGCTTACCGTGGAGCTACCAAATATTGTTGTGGAAAAATCGTGTATAGAACTAAGTTTTGAATATCAAGCATGTAGATATCTTTCAAGTTAGCTGATGAAGCTATTTCTGATGTAATCTTCACCACGTCTGCAACATTATTTGACATACGAATACACGGTGGTTGAGACATCATCTGATTATCTAACGTCAAGAATATTCGTGGACGCTTCTAAAAAATAAAATTCAAATAAATTGAAAAAATTCAAATTGAACAAGATATTGATTGAATAACAAGGCAAACATTTTATAATTAAAAGACAATATTATAAGATGTTGAAATAAAGCATTTTAAATAATAAATAATAATAACAAAACACAAGTATAAAATATAATCGATAGAAATTGAAGGATTGAAGAGGAAAAACAGAAAAGTAAAAAAATAAATTTTTGTCGCAAGGCATACTAACTAAATCACTTTAAAATAAGTTAAAATGATGTAAACTTAAAATTATAAAATTAAAAGTAAACAATTGTGAACATACTCGATCTTGTTTAGACTTCTTAGATGGTTTATCTGCATTGCTCCGTAACTGAAATAGGAAGAAATACCTTCAATTTCTGAACATGTGTGACATTGTAAAAGTATTGTGTATTAAATATTTCAATATAACCATTTAAATTTTGCCAATACCTAGAAAAAGAATTCAACATGGCGAGAAATAAAAAAAATTGAAAACGACATAAAAATACTTAAATTAACTTAGAAATATTAATTATAACAAATTAATTTAAATAAAAATACTATGATGTTCTACAAAATTGCAGGATTTTCGATGAAGCGAACAAACCTTGTATATTTATATACATCGTCATTCATCAAGAAATCTTCGATTGTAACTGTATTTTTAGAATAAAGTTGACTCTGATTAGCTGATATTTTCTGCACTTTTATAAACAAGAAATTGTTCCAAGTATTTGTTGTCTTTTTCACTTTCATACCTATCTTCATATATCGTCAAACGTATACAATAAGATTTTATTTGTTATTTTCTTTATGAATTAAATAACTTTAATAAAGAGTAAAATTGCGTATTACATAAAATAATAATTTAACATTTCCTCTAATTTAGAATAATGTTAATGTCATTTTTATATAATATAGTATAATGTGTGGGAAAACTTCTATTTATATATTATTCTTGAAAACATCTACATACATTTACAAAATGATTAATATAATATGATAGTGTGAAATAGGCATATAAAAATATCAGTAGTGTATCCAGCGTATTTTTTTGATAAAGGTAGTAAATTTAAATATTACACTAAAGTAACAAGCACAAATATGTAAATATATAACGATTATTAATAGTAATGTAAACAGTAGTTTTATAATGTGTTATGGTTAGTTAAGATAAGTTACTGAAATATTTCTAACCATGTTGAATTAAAATCGTAATGTAATGCTTCAATCGCCTATTGAGAAAAAAGACATAAGCCTCCTTGTTTGGTGTGCATATCAAAAGTCCTTGAAATAGAAAATAGTATGGATTTTTGTTGTAACAGCAATCCCCAAGGTGTATTTCAACTTGACAGTATAATATTTATATTTAATATCGAGGCTTCTGCTGAAGTCCATGACTCATTAATTTAATTATTAGCTGGAAGTAATTAAATTCCTATGTACTTAGGAACAAAATACAATCAACAGCTTCATTGGGCAATTAATGAAAAAAAGAAGATATTAACATGTATTTTTATATTTGAATGAGTATCAAAAATTGAATTATTTAAATAAAATTTTAAGCCAATAAACGGAAAGGGATTCTTATGTGCTTGTTTTTTCCACTCACACTTAAGTGAGGCGCCATTTGGCTCGGGCAACAAACTGTGCAGTCATCTTCGTCACAATTTCGTCATATTTTATCACAAACTTTATAAATAATATTCAAGTTACACAAACTTAAACACATTTTTGGAATTAATAATGTATGTGTTTGGTATAAATGTTAAGAATATGTAAATACATACTATAATTTAACATTTTGATATGTTGAAGAGTTTTAAAAATGATATTGCAATGTAAGTATAACAACTGTTCACTGCTATGATCTTTGATTGTTAATGATACTAAATGTATTATCATTATATCATTTTAATGAGTTAGCCTATTTGCTTAAGATTCCTCTTCTGTTCCTTTTATTGAGATTGTAGGGCTGTGAAAGTTGTTCCATGACATATGACATAGCAGAAGGATATACCTGCATCAATGCATTCATATTTATTATTGTTTATATATATATATATATGATCAATAAAAATCTGTATATGCCAAATCCACATTAGCTAGCTGGTTTCAATGTTTTTTTTATTATTTAAATTATGTATTAAAATAGAAAGAAAAAATAGTGACATACAGACTAATTTAGTCTATATATGGACAATGGGGATTTATCATTTAAACTTACAAAAACATGGATGTATACAGAATCATACATATTACTTTTGAATACAGTAATTAAGTTTTATTTTATAATTTTTTATATTTTCAGATGTTACTGTAAAAGATATCATATTTTCAATCGATCAGATCAATATAATGTTCATATAATAAATTGTAAATATGTAATTCTTTCACTCCTATAATAATAGCAGATCTTCATCTTTTAAATAAGAATTTTTAGGGTTCATTGAAATTGTTTTTCTGATAAATTTCAGTATATCTAAATTAATTGTTAATATAAATTTAAGTTGTTAATTATATATTAGTTCAATGTTTGGAGTTCAAGGCGCTGATGTTTGAGATTTTGAATTTCATCAGTTAATTGTCTTTTCCTTTCAAGACCCATGTCGATTTTTGAACTTGCAGATAGAATTACACTGTGTGCTGCAGGTTTTTTCATCAAAACGTCTTGTAATGTCTTGCTCTAATCAGCAACTTTTAAGCCATTTTTTCTCATCTTGATATTATCATCAACTTGGGTTAATTAATTGACTCAGAACAGATCAAGTCTTAACTAGTCAAAACTAAAAACTGGGTTAAGATATCAATTGTTATATATCAACCATCATGCATATAAACCAGGTATGAAAAATATCATACCAATGTATTATTAAGAATTAATCTGTGTCACTATATCCATAATGAGAATGATTACAAAAGGCAATGAAATAGATCATATATCATTGTCAATTTCAAATAACAGAAACATCACATATTTTAAGTATGTGTCGCACTGAAAATAGCACTTACCATATGTCATGAAAATATATATAATATTAAATATTATTTTAGGATTTTTAACGAATTTTAGAAGGTTATATAGAATTTTCGCAAAATCCAGTAAATTTTAGGAGTTTTATTGACCTTTTACCAATGGTATGTTAAAATTCAGATTTTCAAAACGTGTTTTCTGCACGTTTTCTATTTGCTGAAAATGTCTAAATATTTGAGAGGTTGATTGTTTTGGGAATTCCAAGTTGACAGAAAACACCTTCCCCTTTATAGTCTAATTCAAAAGTGTATACAAACAGCCAATAAATAATATGATTTAGATAAATTGAGTTGATGAATTTGATTTCACTGTTCTTCATAATTATAAACGTGAATTATGTATACTTCTGCTATTATAAAAACGAACATAATTTATATTATAAAACAATATTAAATCACATTTTTATAACATATGTACATATATGATATTCTATATGGGATTCTCACAATCATATCTATTGTACATACCTACTATTGATGAAGCAATTTTATTTCTAATTGTGAATAAAAAAAACAATAATTCTTTATTCAAAAAAACATATTTTATTTAAAAAATGGAATCATATAATGAATTTGTTATATATTCTAATTGAAAATATTTATAAATATAAAAAAATCAAAATGAACATATGAAAATACAAAAAATTTAATCTAAAAGAGGAGAAACAATAGAAAGGGAGTTTTATATTACACAATCATAGGTAATTTGATTTATTGTCAGAAATCCACTAGTTGGATAACCAAAGCTAACAATGAGCACATTTTGAGGTGCTATTATGTTTTATTCATAATAATGTCTAATATAGCAATTGTGGGAGTAAGGATTATTGATTATATTGTAGAAAAATTGTCAGTTAAAAAAGGTAAAATACAGTATGATAAAACAATAAAACACTGAGAAAAATAAGAGAGCAGAGCTGTTTACCCTTAGTGATACAAATGCGGAATTTTATACCACTGCAATGCGGAATCCTGGGGAGGTATAAAAA
>JAUZNC010039924.1:0-17932 GCA_034780395.1 Vannuccia rotundouncinata | reverse complement strand
AACAACACCATCAATGTCAGATCCCAGCTGACGTCTGATTTACCGAGGCCTTCGTCGTCGACTACACATCAGGAGACTACACATACAGCCATTGAAGTCTTTGTATCCGGTATATCGGATCTGACGACGGCTCTTCAGGATGGCTATTTTGACCTTGATGAAGCACTCAAGAGCAACGTTCTCGACGACACAGAAGTAGCGATTGATAAATGGCAAGATCATATATTAGAAAATTCGGCACTGCCAGGATGTGGATCCAATATCAGAGAAAGGTTGAGATCTTGAGATCCTTCATTCGTTCAGCATGTATAGGAAGCTGGACTCTATACATACAGTCTCTGCGTGATATGCATGCTTACCTTGCAGCTGCTGGACACAACAACTACACCAAGTCCCCTGCCCTCTTCATTCCGAAGGTGCTTGACCTGGAAAACACGCACCCCGAGGTACACGCCGCTTTCATGAATGGTTTCTTCACTGTCAGGAGAACAGATGGTGCGTGGCCTGGCGTATTCACAGATCTCTTCATCGAGTAAGTTATGATGGCTGGGATAAAGAAAACTGGCGGTCTGACGCACGGTCGTGGCTTCAATAAAAGTACTCGTCTACTGTTCCTTCTCTCAAGACCTATATGTGGTGAGGTCAGCGGGATCCACTCAAAGCAAAGGAGATGGACATCGCGACTTGTCGGTCGCACGTATCAAACGTGACATGTCTGATACCCAGAAGATACTTCAGGTACTGGTTGAGCGCGAACCGTTCAGGAAAACATCCGACAAACTTGTGAGCCTGTCCACAGGGTTGATGGCGGAAAACTCAGTCAACGCAGACGAAGCCAAACAAGTTGGAGACAAAATACTGACTTCGATGGTCGGCCATTCTGTAGCTGAGCTCAAGTTCGCCCAAAATAATCAAGTTCAGATCTTAGCATCATCTGTACATGTCAAGTCAGCTTCTGGTGAACGAATCGAAATGGATCAACAGCGTTTGTTTCAGCGTTTGCTAGTTATCGGTATGGGTGACATACCTCTTCCGGATCTCCTCAAGTATGAACTGTGCTCAGTCCTCCTGCACTATTCAACAACCATATGCTCATGCGAACCGGTGACAAAGCGGAGTTAATCCATCATCTCCTGAAACCTGACCCAACGTGCGTATCTGCTCCAATCGACTCAGGCGTGCAGTTCATTGTTGACGAGGGCGTTTCAAAAATTTTCCTGGCCAAAGCACTCCAGTTATGCTGAGATATGTATGATGTACATCCGGTATGTCCGCAGTGCCAACGGAACAGCAATGGTTGTGTTTGATGGGTACAACCAAGGATGAAGCGCACCGTCGAAGAACAGGGACTGAAGTTGGTGCATCAGTATCAGTATCTTTGGACATGCGTCTCACAATGACCAAGAAGGCTTTCCTAGAGAACGGGTTGAACAAGCAGGCACTTATCAACGTCCTTGCTGTTGAGATTGCCAAGGCTAACATCATCGTGGAGCACATTCAGTTGGAGATGCTGACTTCAAAATATGCATGTTGGCATGTAGATCAGCAACTAGCAAACCAACTGCTGTTGTGGCAGAAGACACTGATGTATTTGTGCTGCTTACTCACCATACCGATATTAGAGATCACAGTCAGAACATGTATATCGTCACAGCCAAGCAAACCATATGCATCCCTGATTTGAAGAAGAACTTAAATCCTGCCCTAAAAAGTGCAAAAGTAGTTCAGCTACCTTTACTGGTTCTTTCTGTATGGCGACTGCTAGCGACACCTTTGAGCTCCCTGACATACAAGAGTTGGTCCGTAACCTTCGAGATGTTACTACGCACATTGATCGGCTCCAACGACGGGTTGAAGCGGTCGAAGCGGACACGTCTGACGAAGAGGATATTGACCCTCCTCCGTTTGGCGCTCGCCCAATTGGGTCTTCTAATGAAAATAATAGCCGAACGCCTGCTACTCTATTTGAGCGCGCCAAAGCAACCTTCGCTTGGTCGCATACCCCTGAAGGAGCAGCAGCCCTTGGCCAACGTACGGTCTTTGAACTGGACAACATCTCTGCAACCCTGGACTTGTTGCAGCTCAACAAACCTTATGAGGCAGTCCTTGGTCTCATCCAGCGAGTCACAGATCTCTATATTGGCGCAACATGCGGCTGGAACGTCGCAAGATCTCGTAACTCCGGCGATCTCCTCAACATGTATAGCATCGCCCCTACCGATCTCCTCGCCCCCAAACCTCGTGGGGGGGGGACCAAAGCGCCCCGCAGAAGACAAAAGAAGAAGAAGAGCCCACCGGTACCCTCCGCCTAGGCTTTCCTGGGCAACTTATGATGTGGACCTAGATCGATCTTCAAAGCAGAGCCAGTATTCTGTCCCCACGCTATCTCTGGAAGCGACGGAATCTACTTTGCCTATGGATCTCATCCACTCATCGGGGTCTTCGGCTCGTACTCTCTCTCTCCGGCTTGATTTCAGTCAGAATGACTTCTCTGGTCTCCAATTGAACTCGCCGCCTATCCCATGGTCTGACCTTCAACCTTTTGGTGGTCCCATGGCCTCTTCCCCTCAACAGCCTGATGATGTGATCAGCTTGGCCTGGTCGCTCTCCACGATATCCGTACCTTCTCTCCCACCCACGGGATCAACGTGTTCTGCTCTACACGAGATACTGGATTGGCTCCACAACGCTTCTATTGATGCTACCATCAGTTCTCGCCATTCTTGGCCTGATTTATCAGCTGAGGTTTGGTTTGAGTCTGGTGTCCGACCCCCAGTGGTCCCTCAACCTGATGTGTTACCTCCCCGCGATGTCGATCCGGACCTTGACCCCTCTTTCCAGGACGTGACAATGTCGGACATCGCGGACTCCCCGTTTATGCTTCCTTCTAAACGGCGCATGGATCTCCCTCCAGCCTTGGTAACTGCTATTCCCAGCATCTCCGCTTCCTTCGCGGATCAGATTCCTATGTCTTCAGCCACTTCCTCCATTTACCTTCATGGTGCTAAGTTGTTTGTTCAGCGTGCAAAAGCCTCCTGTGCTCGACCTATCCAAACTACGGCTGCGATGACTGCTTCTATTCACAATCTTCTGACGGCTAAAGTGATTCAACTTCGTCCAAATAGTGCTCCTAGACCTTTCCTGTCTCATGCCTTTTTGGTACCCAAGTCAGTAAGTACCTCACGCTTTATTGTAGACTTTCGTCATTTGAAATTTGTTTCTCATTGGCTCCTGACAAATGGGGATGGGCAGTATCAGTTAATGGATTGGTACCTGTAAAGATGACTAAGCAGGCAGCGCCAGAGCAACTTCTGAATATCGTCAGATGTAATTGCAGTGGGACCTGTGCAAAGAAAAGGTGTACTTGTCGCAAAAATGCTCTTCTGTGCACACTTGCACGCGGCCAGTGTAAAGGCATCACCTGTTCCCATGGAGCGCCTGTCAACAACGAGGATCACGATGACGATAAGGACTAAGCCACAGAGGTAACAAATGTTGTATACATTATCCACGATATTTGACACTACGATTTATAGTTTGGCCAAATTATGCTATTGACCCCTTTCTTGACCTTTATTTTGTTTTCTGTACACTATAAATGCAATAAAGTGTGTCGTTAAATAAATTAACACTGTAATCTTGCTTCAACATCATCACTAAGTGAAAGAACGAGCTGATATTAGTTGGAAATGGTAGTTTAAATGTGGTTCTACGTCATTTATTTTCGAATTTATAACCACTTAAATATTCTTCACATTATTATGGCGGCAATTTTAAATTTTGGCGATTTTTCGTATTTGCTATTATTTCTTATTATTAATTCTTTTCATATTTTTTAGCCGCATAATCGTGGAAGTCGGTAAAACATTTAAAATTAAGTAACGAATATTCTTAGACTAAATGAAACATTCAAACAAATTTCGACTGTAAAATTATTCAAAAATCTAACGAAAATTTAAAATTAATTATCGAATATTCTTAGACTATTAAATGAAACATACAAACAAATTACGCCTGCACAATTATACAAAAATCTAACAAAAATGTGATTCCCATTTTTATCAACCCTCCCTCCCTCGTCACAAAAGTCCCATTTTAAGAAACCCCCCCTCCCCTAAGCGTGACGTAATTTTAGAACAGCCCCAGTACTAGGTTGTATAATTATGTGGCAATACTTCCGAAGACTCGATTCGAACATAATATTAACTATACAGCCAAATACAGAAGAAGTGAGTACCCAGCTGCATTCTATGTAGCCTAACAAGGGTATATTGGTGTTAGGCGCAATTTACCAATCTGCGCATATTACCAATTTGCAATTAGTAATTTGTTGCACTAATAACAAATGGTACATCCCATAACAAATATGTCGCACGGATATTGCATACCTACTAATTAAGCTATAGTAACATTGATACGTTGCGCGAAGACCAAAGAATGCTTGTGTATACCGACGAAAAATTAGTATTGAAGCAATGTATTTACAACTTATTGTGCTATTAACACATTTGTTGCCCGAATTACAAATACAATAGTACAATTGCATCAATGATAAATATTTCTTTTACTAATAAAATAAAGCATGATTTCACAAATATATTACAAAAAATAACACCTGAAGGATATAGCGCTTTAATAAATGCTTTTTCTTCAAGAAAAATGATTTGACGATTATATTGTGCTAAAAATAATAGTTGTTACGTTAATTTTGTTTCTTAAAAAACACTAATAATACATACCGGTTTGCAAAAAATAAAGAATAATCGCTTTTTATTTTAAATTTATACCTATTATATGCTTGTGCTAATGACAAAAATCATGCACTTCTAACAAATGGCTTGCGCTAATAACAAATTGCTTGAGCTAATAACAAATTTCTTGCGCTACTAACAAATATTGTTTTAGTCATACCATAATAGCTGAAATTGCGTTTTTTTATAATTTGGGTTTCAGCTGGGTAAGAATCGTGAATAATTGTCCACTTAATACGTTTTAATAATCTTCATAATTCATACACTTTAATAGTATGTCATAATAATCAAATCGCTTCGAATTGGTAATTGGCGCAACCATTTACCTGCGCAAACTACCAATTTGTAATTAGCCCAAATAGAATCTTTTTGATTTGCAAATCGATGCGCTAATTGCAAATTGGTAAAATGCGCCCAACATTGGAATACATTATACACCCAGCCCTATCTTTCACTAGTTAAATTGGAGTAATATTGATAAATATTGTAATATTAGAAACTCCTATAACTTATTCCTTTTTTTCTCTAGTTTAACTTGTGTGTGAAACAACAATTTGACCTCTATAGTTATTCAGCAAATAATATTTGTGGTTGGTATCAAAGCCGAAAGCTTAAATTGATATTGTATGGTTTATGGCTCATTTCAATAATCCTGACAGTAATTGGATTATTGAAATATTTCTTATAATTAAAAACCCTGGATTTAAGTTAGTATAATTATATTGCGGCTGCGCTTCAAAGCTGTATATTCATTATTATAACCATAGATAAAATTCCCTCTAAAATTCAAAAGCATACCTAAATATCGCTGTTTATAGAGGAATATACCGTATACAATTATCTTAGATTTATTACTTCAATTACTTACTCTGACATTTATGTTTGTTTTGACCTTGCAAAGCAGAGTATTTGTAATAAATAAAGAACCTCTGCCAAGCTAGAAAAGACCCAACATTTTACCACTAACTCTCTGTTCTCCTGAGGTGTACCTACTCAGAATATAACTCTGATCCAACTCTCTGTTTGTCTCTGTCAAAATATATCACCTGCAATTATTCAGTCTTTCGTCTCAAAACCTAAGATAGTCTGGTCTAGCAACAAATAGAAAATACTAGTAAGAATTTATCTTACAATATCTAGAGTACAATTTACATGGAATGCAGGCTGGTCTATGTCTATAGTGCGACCATTATATTGCACCTATACCTGTATTATAACCCCCTGAACTAATATTGATTAGTCTTAGTTAATCCTAGGTTATAAACATTTATAGTATTAGAAAGTAAGTCTGTGTATGTTACAAGATTAGTTGATTTAAACAAGTATAAGATATTTAGGTATATGGCTTAGTATTTAAGCCTTATAACATCTTATAGTTAACACTTATAATAAAAAATGCTGATATTAAAAAGTTGGGATCAATTTCATTTAGTAGATTTTTAATCTGTTATTCCTACATAAAAGATGTTATCAGTATTACCCAAACCTTGGTTTTCAATCCTTTAGATTTAATGTAGATAGGTATTTTAGTCATCATTATTAAATGAATTGTTCTGGTTAAACTTATATGAAATTGTTTTTACACTATTGTATAATAAAGAATAATGACAATTGCTAATTATTGTTACAGTAAACAAATATTCCAAATACAATATTAGTAATACAGGTAGGTACTCTGTAATAATAGTTGCAGTATCAACAGAGGTATTAAGCCAAGTACTTGCTTGTATCCCACAGAATTAACAAACCATGTACTCTGACTCAGCTGCAGCTGGATCTAATCAAGTCATTGGCTCTAGCCACAAAATTATACAATTGAGTCATTGGCTGGATAGCCCTCAGAATTATACAACAGAGTACTCAAATATATATTCACTTTGTTTGTTTTAATTTATATGTTTTATAATTCATGGAAATATATATGGTTTAAGAATTGGGTGATCCTCTGGTTTCCCTTGTTATTAAAATTATTTTATAAAATTTAATAAATTATAATACTGCATTAAATTATTTTTTAAAATTTATTAAATTGTAATACTATGGAAATTAGTTTCAATAAGCTTAAAAACAATTTTATTTCTAAGTCCAAGACCTGGTGGAGTAGGGTTACCACACTTTGAACATCAAAATCATTAAAAAACAAAATTGATAAAATCAGTAATGTTTTTCTCCATGTTTTAATGTTCAACGTGTGGTAGAAATAAGATTGTTTTTAAGCTTATTGAAACTAATTTCCATGGTATTATAATTTAATGCATTATGTAATCTAGATGATTGCCAAGAATCTCATCACAAGGGTAGGGCTATTTGAAATGTTTTTTGACTGACTGTGAAGCTAGTGCTAATTTTATATTGATTACCTAATAGATAACAATAACTGGGCCCTTCTTTATTTGATTTATTAATTAGTGCTAGAATAATTAATACTTAAAATTCCTGTTAAAATCTTACCTTTTAAATCTCATTGTGAGCACCTTCACAACTAGTGACAAAAATTTTTTAAAACATGTCCAAATCAAAGCACTGCATTTTATTCTTTAAAGAAGATCACTGTACAGGGAAAACTTCAACTCAGAAGTACAGTTTGTAATAAACACTATTCTCATTTGATGTGGACACATTTTTCTTTTGATGCAACTGTCTGTATTTAAAATTATTATTGGAAAACATTTGCATCTACATTATTAAATTTTTCTGTTTTGAAAATAATTAAAAGTTACACATTACAGTTTCTCTTCATGAAAGAAGCTTGATCTCAGATATTATCAGAATTTGACATTTATTTGTGTAAACCCATAACAACAGTCAGCAGTAAGACAACCTTCTCTGCAGAAATTATGCTGAAAACATAAATTATATAGTTTCAAATCACACAATCTCTCATTAATAGTGTGTCAATAATAGTCCTATAATCCTGACCACAAAAATCAAACTAGAAATCTGCAGCTTGGGTATACAGCTAAGATTTTGTCTTAAAATCTGATTGTTGCTTAGCCATGTTTCATGACTTAGCAAATTAATTAATACTGCACATAAGGAAAATACAGAAAGCTGCAATTAAAGAAAATTAACTTCTATTTATTCTGTTAGTATTATTCTTTGATAAAACACCCAATATCCACACAATACTTTTTTCTATAGCAATTATTGCCAAGATCTTATGTATGTAGAGCTTAATTTCATATATAACAGCTAATAATTGCCTAAAACCTTATTCATGCAATTGCCATAGAAAAAAGACATGGCTGAGTCTAAACCAAATTTTGTTTTGAGAGGCAATTCTCTCATTCATGATATTTTTTCTATATTTTAAACTTTCTTTCTTTCCAAAAAACTCATCTCTGAGATTCTAAATCCTTTATCCCCTAAAAATCCAACATCATTCCTACAATATCTTTCCTAAAAATTATACCTATTTAAGTTCAAATCCATCTCTTGACCTCCAGGTATGCACAACCTCAGCCCAAGATTAAGCCCTATCAGCCATTGATATTTTAATCCAATATCTTAGTAGCTAGCAGGTAGTAAAAGAGATTGAAACTGTTAGGAGGAGGAGCTATGTTATTTTTGGATAACAGTGACTGATAATGTCTAGAACAAGGATTACATTCAGAGTATACTATCTAAAAAAAATTTTCATGTGCCTTTTTGGAAGTTAATGATGAGAAACACAGTATTAATTTTACATACATTGATATATATATATATTTAACATCATCAGATGCTTAAAGCGCTTGAGCATCGCCAATAAAAACATGCGGTACAATAAAAATGCAAATGAGAAATTAAATGTGTCCAATGTGATCTATTTTGGGCAGCAATAGAGGCTTGATGTAGATCCATTGTTATTGCCTGTCATTGTTATTATCGGAACCTCAGGTTTCACCTACAAACATTACTTCCATTTTTGATGCATTTAGCTGTAAACCTATGCTTTGTGATGCTATCTTGAAACGAGTTAACTGCACTTGCGATGCCTGGGCATAGTCAGAGAGGATGACTGCATTTTCCTTCATGCATGTTCTTCTATGCATGGTGTAACCATCTTCTTCATGAAGGGACATTTGCATAACATAATCCATGCATATAATGAATAGATATTGCGCAAGGGTATCACCCTGTAATATGCCTGATGTTGTCTGGAATTCATCAGTCTGGCCATTTGGTGATCTAACAAAAGCCTGTGTATTTGTGTACAATGACATAACTGCTTTGATGAATGACTCAGGAATACCTTAGAAACAAGAATATTTGTCAGTGCCAATCGGTCAACATAATCAAACACTTTTGTGTAGTTGACAAACATGATGACTAGATTTTGTTGCCTGGAGCAACATGAATTGATTATAATTCTTAACCCTAACACTTGTTCCATAGTATTTCGATCAGGTCTAAAACCTGCCTGGTTTGGGAGGAGAATATGTTCAAATCTTTCATGCATTCACAAAAGTAGAATTCGATTAAACAACTTTATGTTAGTTTGCATTAGTGCCATTCCTCACTGATTTGTGATTGCAGAGCTGTTTCCTTTCTTTGTGATAGCGTTGATTTCTTTGGCATACATTGATGCATTGGTAGGAAGAGTAACTTTCCCATTTTGTGCAGCAACTAAATCCCAGATTTCCAATCTCTCTGCTACATAAATATTATCTATCCATTGGTGCAGCAAACATTTTGGGAAAACTGTCAAATCATGAAAAAATTTAACATACAAATTTACTACTAATATTAATCTCCATCATTAACTCCTATTAAACATATTGTATTATAAATTGAAGTGAGAAAAGTAAGACCATTTGTATAACTGGCTTTATTCAACTTATAACACAGTAGTTAACAGATAAAATACTGGATGAATAATGATTAGCTTACAATATAATGAAAGGGAGAAAGGAATATGTTCTTGGTTATAATAAGTTTATTAGCAGGAGCTTTCATATATCTAAATTGTCAACTGCATAAACTGAAATAAAGTATTATTGAGGAACAATATACAGGGTGAAAGCAAACAAAGGAGAACAAGTCATACAGAGGGGAGAGATTAACAGACAAGAAACATACCTGTAAATATTAGGACACTTGATGCTAACAAGATATAATCTGGACAGGCATGACTCAATAGAAAATTAGAAAAAATTAACATTTGTTTATAATATGGGAAGCACTCAAACATAGGAAAGTACTTTATAGATATGAGAGTAAATTATATGTATAATAAAAATATTTGTGGTCTATTTTTGAAAATATATGGTTAAATATTTTTTGTTAGAATTTACATGGTAGTTGAATAGTTGAATATTAAAATTGGTGACTTTTTCGTCAAAGGATTTGTAAACATCTTTTACATTTAATAGGTGAACATAAAAATTATTATTAATTTTGTATAACCCAATCCAGAAGTAATGAGATTGTGTTAATTTTGTTAATACTTAATTGAAATCATAAAAAAACATGAAAATATGAATGTGTTGCATATACTTAACATTTGGCACTTGTGTAGGTCATAAGAATATTCAACAATGACAGAATCTCAAAAAAAGTATTACAATAAGTAATGGTAAGTATAGCGATAGACAGAACACCAGCTTAGCAGCTTAACAAAGTGTAATCTGCACAAAGGCTGCACACCAGCAGCTTACAAGTATATACATAACCGCACTCAGTAAAACTGCAAATTATGAACAGCATTTACATCAAGATATATCATTAGTACATACAAGTATAATTTACATGAAGATAAGTGTTAACAACAAAAGTAACATACAAATAGAATATGCTACATTACTCCCCATTCAAAAAGGCTACCAAATAACTCTACAATTCTTAAAATTAATGGTTCTACCATCCTGTAATTTAAGAAGTTGCTCTGATAAACGATGAGACACAGGAACAGGAGGAAAAAAAACGAGGCTGGAGATTAGTCACATGAAAATTGCGGGGACAAGAATATCTAGGACATCTACCACTTTAAGGCTGAAATTTAGAATTATCAGGCTACTCAGTAGGGATGGTGGCGGTATGGCCAAACATATACTAAAACGGAGAAGTACTCTGACAATATTTGTATGGTTATGGTGCCATATAACATCTTGCAGCGAGTTAACCCAAGATCCTTGAATACAACGAATTCTATCCTTAATTTCCCTATGGAGACGTTCCACAATAGAATTGCCCTGAGGGTGATATGAAGTTGTAGGTTTATGTTTAATAGAAAACTCTTTCATGAAATCACTATAGCAAGCAGACAACAACTGAGTTCCCCTATCACTGATAAAATAGCGCAGAGGCCCAAAACGATGAATCCAACATCTCTTAATAGCTTCACAAACAGTTTCCGCACAAATGTTAGTGAGAGAGGCAGCCTCAGCCCAACTAGACGCACTATCGATCATAGTTAAAATGTAGCGATGACTGACAATATCAATACTAATGACCTCAAACATTTGAACTTCAGATTTGGGAAGAGAACCCGTTTTGCACTGACTGGCATAAGATTTGTTTTGAGCACAATTCAAGCTCTCGTTAATGAACTTTTAGTTAATGAACATAAGCATCAAAACTTTCCAAATGCAAGGGTACACTGCATGAATTACACCAATAAATTGTGTTGGATTTGCATTTCTTGCATCTCATGCACTTGCCATCTTTGTCATCGGTAATCAGGTATTCTGTCTTCCTCAAGTGCATTGGTTTATGCAGATGAAAATTTTCAGACAGCAGAGTCACAAGACAATCTTTCTCACAAAAGCTAAATATGAAATTTTTTGTCCAATTCGTCCTGCTCTTCTGTGGAGATACCATGCATTAGAGCAACAAAGGTCCAACATCCAAGGGAAGATTTTCCAATGCCATTTTTGTATTCTGATTTTGGAGCGATATGCATTGATTGTCTCATCCAAAAGGTGAACACCTCCCATGTACTTGTTGTATTGGTTAATTATTTGTGGTTGATCTAATTGAACATTGTTCTTTGCCTCCTTTGAGAACCACTTGCATTTCGACTGAGTTGAATTGAGAGAACATTGGAGGGTGTGATGACTGACTTGTTGTCTTTCCAATGCACAAGAGTGATGTTTTCATGGGATATTTCCTCCAAGTAACCTCGGTTTTGTTTCTTCATAGACTTCTTACCAGTCAGAAATAGAACACCTCCACGGATTCTGTTCCTCTAAATTGCACCAGTTCCACAAATGAGTTTATCATCTGCAAGCATCTGCATGATTTTTATTGAGGTAAAGAACTGATTCATAAATATATGGCATTCTGGAGGAACAAACTCAAACAACCTTAATACAACACTTTTACCAAGACCCATGTCCTCTTATCTTTCACTGGCTCTAGTGTAGAACTCAAAATGATGGCAGAAACCATAAGAGGAACACAGCATCCAGGCTTTGAATCCAAACCTGATTTTTTTTCCATTTATAAACTGCTTGAATGGGTGTTTACCGAAATACTCTATTATTTACCGAAATACACCTCTGCAGACATTTTTATATAATTTTTTAAATTTTTTATTAAAGTCATCAACTAATGGTCGAAGTTTCCACACCTTGTCATTTGGTTTGGCAATGCTAGCGAAATGGAGGTTATGTTAAATGTGGATAAATCTTTTTCTTGTAATTGATCATGACACTAATTCGTTTCTGAAATCAGGAGGGCACCTTATTGTATCCACTTAGCAAAATTATACCAATTGTTTCCAAAGATTTATCTCAAGTTAGATTTAGAAGAACTACTTTAGATTGTGCATAAGCATTACTTTCATGAACAATGAGGTCAATAAGTGGATAATCCATCAAAAGAAAAAATAAGTAAATGTGTTCTGAAGTTTTTGAAAGATCATCTTCAGCTTCATCAGGCAAAAGGACCTTGTCCTTTGATAACCCTTTTCCCAAGACAACATTCTCATCTTCTTTACTTTTCCTATTCTGGGAAACTTTCTAGCAGCCTTTGGATGTCTTTTTTGATCTTCAATTTGATCATCATCTTCAGTTGCAAGTCCTTGCATATTTGATTTCCTTGTCAGTAAACCACGTCCCCAGTGAGAAGGATTCCCATTGGGTTGATTTTCATCATCTGAATCCATATCTGTGCCTGCATCTTTGTCTACATCAGGAAATCCAAGTGCTACATTAACATTGGCATAATCATCATCTACTTGAATTTCATCATCCAAGTCAGCAGTTATCAAATCAAGGGCTTCCTGCACAGTAAATTAAAAATAAAATAATAAAAACGTCAGAGAGAAAAATAGAGGTGAGGAAGAGAAGAGAAATAAAAAAGAGAGAGAGAGAAAGAATTAGATCAAGATATACACAAAGAGAAATAAAGAGATATAACTAAAAAGAGAGAGAGAGATAATTTAGTCATTCACTACAATTACTTAAGAAATAAACATAATTTTTATTTCAGCAAATGTGTGCATGGCCTTGTGGATAGAGCTTTGGCTTTGTAACCTCCTGGTAGGTGACTAATTATTTTAGACTAATATTATATCAAATAATTTTCTTATTATATGTTTTTTTAAATGTTATATAATGTTATTCTAGCAAAATTAACACGATTTGTATTTTTTGTTTGTAAAAAGTTCAATATACATTAGTGCCTAATGTGGCATATATGCAACATCCAATTTTGTGGAGGCTACACACTTAGATAATTTTTTTAATTAATAACACTTATATTTCAAAATAACCTATTAATAATACTTGTATCATTCATTAGAAATAAAATATAACTTACAATATTTTCCTTCTTGGTGCGCTTGCTGCCATGACAAATTGTCAAACTTTAATTTCAATTTTTGAGCTACTAAACCGATTTCAAAACAGCTAAACAATGTAATGTTTTAAAGTATATGTACAAGTAATCTAAGAGAAAAAAACTAATTGTCAATAGTGATGTATTTATTTGTAATGCCTTTTTAACAAATTGTTGCATATACGCAACATTTGGCTCTAATGGGATAATATAAATATATATAATAATAATAGTAATAAATATATTATAATAATCTATAACTTTATCTTGTAGAATGATTGAATTTATGTATTTTGATAAAGTAAACACAAACATTATACCTGAATAGGAGGAATCCGTTTTCACCATTCATTGCAGCATGAAGACACCAATCTTCTTGAACCAAAGGAAGTTCTTCCATGTAGCCTTGTAGTGCGAAAATATTCCATCTGCCACATCGGCTCCTCCCATTTTCTGACTGTATTCCTCCAGACTGGAGGGTTTCTGGTAGTTCTCTACCACACCCTTCTCCCTGTGATGTCAAGAAGTACACTTGGCGCTTATCACTGAATTGAATGGCGAGTAGATGACCTTGATGAAAGAATAATACATAAAAGAAAGAAAATATCCATTTAGAAGCCAAGTATATTGTGAATTATAATGATCAAAACTTACTGAAAATATAATTATGTTACATACTAAATGGGCAAACTATAACTGTTTTCATTTTAGTCCAATGAGATGTACATTCTTTAGTATAATGAAAAATATCCAATAATTAAAAAAAAATCTAAATTGAGTTCGTTAAGACGCTTCAAAATTATACAGCAATTTTACTGTGCGAGTTCTATACACAATATATATATTTTTACAACAAAATGTGTAATACAGTTTACCTAAAAATAATAATATGACAATTTACACTAAATTTTATAGAACTTGTTAGTCAACAAAAACATCTCAACACTTTAATGCGAGGAGCTGTAAATATATATATATAGCAATTATTGAATTCTTACCGGCAAAGTGCTCCACCAGTGAGTTCATTAGGCAGGCCCCTGTCCTTGCATACAGTTCCATAGCAGGTTGTATCTCGAAGGAGAAGATACTGTTGTAGGCACAAGCTGTTGAAATAATTATCAACTATAATGTTGTATCCAAGGTCGAGGAGTCCGATTCTGTTCAATAGATGTACAACAATTCTCTTGCTTGCATTGAGGTGCTCTGTGCCAGGGATGTTGGCAGCCCATTCTTCCAAGCTCAGATGTCCAGCATAGAATTCAAAATCGACCATATAGCCATCCCAATTGCAGAGCAAGAATATCTTCAGTCCAATGCGAGCTTTCTTTGTAGGAATATATTGTTGGAACTGCATTCTGCTGTGATATTTGATGAGAGATTCATCAACGATTACATCTCTAAAAAGGAAAGAAATTCAAAACACATGAATGTATAAAAATATATAAGATGCTACACAAAAAAGTTGTTACCATTTTTACTAAAAAATGATTATTTTGATAATAATAAAAAAAGAGAGCTGATTATAAAGGCAAAATTTTATCAAATCCGACAAGTTTTTTGCTTATTTTATGTCTAATTCGAAATTCACCTATAATTTATGTTTATGCAATAAAAAATACTTACTCATTGGGGCAGAAGGTTTCCTTTAGCTGGGCTCACAACAAAGTAAAAAAATATTGAAGGTGAGAGTGTTTTTTGTTCCTGTTGATGTCGTCACATGCACAAAACCAGAGGTTCTTGAGAATCCCCAAAAACCTGCCTCTAGACATGACACCAGTCGTCTAAACATCTCTAAGGCATGAAGTGTTGAATGGGACCATACAGGGACATATCCGGCTTATATGATATGCCCATATATAAAACTAAAACCAGGATGTCAACATTCCTCCACTGAATCATAGATTGCTGAATTATTATAATATCATATAGATATAATAATCACCTGTGTATTTTCTTAATATGAGGAAATAAGAATGTGTGCGTTATTTTAAATAAAATCTAAATGGCTGTGGCAATAAAAAATTCTGTATGAGATAAGACCTTAAGTTTTATCACATACATTTTATGTAGACATAGGATATATATGGCATGCAATCAGAATTTTATATATAAAATAATAGGTATATAAAAAACATAAAAATGCATGGCCAGGATAGGATGGATGACTTTATTTATTCTTGCATGTTTTAGTTGGTTATAGCATACATACCTTGAACACTGCATATTTTACAGAATTATAGTATTTAAAAGAAGTATTAATAATATTTGGGTTATAGATACAATCAGATACTTTTTATTTATTTATTATTCTAGAATGGAATTCAGGGAGTTAAATGATTATCAATTATATACAATTTCTTACTTTAGAAAATATTATTAAATCCAAAATGTACATAAATAGAGGAATATTTAGTGACAGAATGGTAAATAGAAGAAAGAAGTAACAATTTGGTAAAAAATGTGAAGCAAATATAAATTCACACAATTCAAGTGAAATTTAATATGGCGCTGTGATATTATTGAGTTTGTGTAACTGTAGTAACTGCTTACATACAAAACATGAATTTCGATGATCTATTGACAGAATTAAAGTTTTTAATAAAACTATCAGCAACTACATTATAAACAACTACAGTATAATCCCGTTATAATGTACACTCAAAGGACTTAAAAGGTGTGCCTTATATCAAGGGTAATAATTTTTTAGATAATAATTTTTATAACAAAACTAAAGAAACAACAAATTTAGTATGTAACATATTTTTATTGTGGATAACATGCAGAATATTTATTATGTACATCTGTAGTAGTATAAGTACATAATATGTTCTTGTATACTTATATGTATTCAACTATTAATGACATAAAATGATTCTGTAAATACATATGAATTAAACTTACATATATTGTACTGTATGTACAACCAGAAAGTGTCTCTATTGAGATAAAAAATACAAAGTAAGCTTTTCTTGCTTTAGGTGTTTTATGTCTTTAAATGCACAGTCTAATTTACCAAGGTCTGAGAAGAGTTCATCAGCGTTATTGAACTTGGATGACTCCACATAATGCTGTAGAATAAGGAATGCTTTTGTGGCATCTTGAAATGTTGGTAGAGGAGTGTCCTCTTCTTCGTCATCACTGGAGTCAGCAGCAGTATTGGGAGCAGTCTGCACAGCTGTGACCACATTTTCATCTGCCCCAATAAAGTCATCTACCAATGGAGTTAGCATTGAAGAAATTCAGATCCTGAAGGCAATCGAAAATATATACAGAAAATGGTCATTTTAAAATTAATGAAAGAACAGTTGAATTTTTATGTCACAAATGCACTTAATGAACCCAAAAAATTACCATGAACAAAAAATTGTCACATGGGGGACCTATATATGATTTATTAGGTTAAATATCAGCCTAAGTATGCAAATTTTCAAAATCTATCTATTTTCACAAATGTGCCTTAATTGTGTTAAGATTTTGCTTAGATGTTGTTTAGCTGTTTTGGAATAAGGGTTTAGTTCTTTTAAAAAATTATATTAATTTATAATATTACATTACATAAAACTTTAAAATGGGTATATTTTTAAATATTTATGGATTTATGTTTTTTTTAAATATATGGCTTATTCCAAACTAACTTTTTACAACATTGTCCTAGAAATTTTGACAAAATTTAATGAATTTATCTTTTAAAATAAGATACTAGATAGGTTTTAAACATTAAAAAATACAATTTAGAGAAAACCAACATTTAATTAATGTAAATTTATGTACAAAGTTGTAAATGAACTCTAAAATTATTATTTTTAATAATAATATATAAAGATAACAACATCATGTATATTTAATATAAGTATACATATAGAAAAGTAGTCAAGTTATTGTGAATATCTATCAAAATTATCCTTTACCAAAATTCTCCTTTACCATAAGTTTTTCCTTCTTTGGATATTCTTAGTTCTCCCTCTCTTATCCTATGCTGATGCAACAATAGACACTTGCTTTTGGTCACAGACTTTCTGTAATTGTCTTGGAGCCTCTTGATATCAGATCTGTTAAAGGAACCTCTTGGAAATTTCAGTAATATGCAATCCCATTTTTTCTATATGAGTTGTCATAGAAGTTGACACACCACAATTGTAACACCACACAGATTGATAAACAGCTACATTTACTTTTTTCATTCCATAAAACTTATTTTTTGGACATCTTGACCATAACATGTGGTGAAAGCTTTCATTGTCATTTTGAGGTAGTCCTTTACATCGTTTCAGTAGTTCATCTGTCAATAGCCTTTTGTATACTGGCATCACACTTCTGCAGCCAGCCATATGCACAAAGCTCCGTGAATATTTGTTGATCTCAGCATATTTTCACGGAGTTGGGTAACTTTTGGTATTCTCAAACGATTTAGACCATGA
>JAUZNC010039913.1:0-17932 GCA_034780395.1 Vannuccia rotundouncinata | reverse complement strand
TAACTATACTGTACATTATATAGAGAGGAAATCATAGAGATATAACTATACTGTACATTATATAGAGAGGAAATCATTACTTCTTGTTCTAGTTTTTCATTGCTCGTTGTGCAGGTACGATAATGGCTAGAGGTGAACCATCATAAACAGGCACTCCATAAACAAAGATTGTTTCTGCTATCATATTATGTTATGAGGCCGTTTGTAATTACACATCCGGTCGTTTGAGATTATACAAACGTCAAATTATCAGTTTTAATCGAATGATCTTATTTCATTGAATGACCTTTGTTATACAGAGATAGTCACTGTTTTCTATACTTTGATATATTTTATGATCAAGAGGCATTGAATAGACTTTCATATATTGTGTCTTTTTATCTACAATGTTTAACTGTTGATTAGTCAACAACCTTCAGTTAGCACGTCACAATAATTCCTCCAACTTCCACTTTACAGCTCTCCTGGCGGGGTCGTCTATACGCCTACTGGGACTCGGGTTCAGGCTGGTTCTGTGCTCTTTTCATCGGGATTATGGCTGGCGTGATGGCCGGCATGATCGATATCGGTTCATCCTGGCTGTCAGACCTCAAGGTGGGCGTGTGTTCAGAGGCCTTCTGGCTCAACAAGGAGCAGTGCTGCTGGTCTGCCAACAACACCGGCTTCGACGATCCAGATTGTGAACTGGTGAGTGCAGCTGAGCGTAAATGGATCGTAGTAGATCAGTTTATAATCCTGGTGATGGATTTCTTTCTGTTCAGTGGTTCACTTGGTCTCGTCTCTTCATGAATAAAGATCCGGGCGATTATGCGGGGGCCTATATTGTGTCCTATCTTTTCTACGTGCTGTGGGCGGTTTTCTTTGCCTTCTTGGGGGCTTCGTTGGTCAAGATATTCGCTCCTTATGCCTGCGGTAATTTCAATTAAATAGATCAATCAATTTACTTTAAATTGTCGTCACTATTTTATTTATCTTGTACCCCAATCTCTTGTTTATTGATTATTTTTTTTCGTGAACAGGCAGCGGTATTCCAGAGATCAAGACCATCCTAAGCGGGTTTGTGATTCGAGGGTACTTGGGCAAGTGGACACTCATCATCAAGTCCATCGGAATGATGCTCTCCGTGTCCGCCGGGCTCAGTTTGGGCAAAGAGGGACCCATGGTTCATATGGCCTCGTGTTGTGGCAATGTAATCGCCTATATCTTCCCCAAATACTCCAAGAATGAGGCCAAGAGAAGGGAGGTGAGTTGCTTCCCGAACAAATATAATTATGTCGAGATCTCTACCACTAAGAACGATTCCTCTACAGATATTGTCAGCCTCGGCAGCTGCCGGTGTCGCTCTGGCCTTTGGAGCACCCATTGGTGGTGTGCTCTTCTCCCTGGAGGAGGCCAGCTACTATTTCCCTCTCAAGACCATGTTCCGGTCCTTCTTCTGTGCTATGGTGTCGGCCAATGTTCTCCGGATGATCAACCCCTTTGGCACGGACCATCTGGTCATGTTCTACGTAGACTATAATGCTCAGTGGCATATTGTTGAACTCTTCGGCTTCGCTTTACTTGGAGCTTTGGGTGTAAGTCCGTTTTTATTTATCATTTAAGTTGGATGTGGACATCCATGAGTCATCATTCTAAAAATAAATGGTGTCGACCAATCAAATTGGAGAACTTACTATTTTTAGAATGATGACTCATGCCATGCGATAGATGTCCACATCCAATACTACTAGGGTTATTCTTTAAAAAGTTATCAATATTTACTGCCCACATTTTTTTAATTAGAAATTGTTGTTGCAATTATTCATCAATTTCTTTACCACTAAACGCATTTTCACGTTCCTCAAACAGGGCCTCTTTGGCGCCGCCTTCATCAAGTTCAATCTGATGGTATGTCGCTTCAGGAAATCCTCCTGGTTGGGCAAGTGGCCCATCAAAGAGGTGCTCTTTGTCGCTTTGGTAACGGGCATGTGTTCGTATCCTCTTGAATTCCTTCGCGTTAACGCGAGTGAGTTGATTCGAATCTTGGTGGGACGATGCGGCCCTGGAGACAACATTCCCCTCTGGTAGGAAGCTCAGCATGCTACTTATCTCATGCAACTTGTCCCAATCACCGATACTTCTTGCTCCTTCAGCGACTATCAAGTGAACACGAGCGACCTCGCAAGCGTTACTCTGGGCAGCTTCCCGGCCGGACCTGGAGTGTACACGTCCATCTGGAAGCTGGTTCTTGCCCTCATCTTCAAGATGGTCATCACAGTGTTCACCTTCGGTATCAAGGTTCCCGCTGGACTGTTTATTCCCAGCATGGCTGTAAGTTGCACTCTCCTCCAATGATGGGTGCGGTGATCTCTCTCTCTTTTCTCTCCCTCTCTTTTCTCTCTCTCTTTTCTCTCTCTCTCTTTTCTCTCTCTCTCTTTTCTCTCTCTCTTTTCTCTCACTCTTTTCTCTCACTCTTTTCTCTCTCTCTTTTCTCTCTCTCTCAAGGTTGGGGCTATCATGGGCCGTCTTCTGGGCATCGCTGTGGAGCAAATGGTGGTTCGGAACCGGGGGGTCTGGTTGTTCCATCAGTTCTGTAAGTCGAGCCAGCCCTGCATCAATCCGGGTCTTTATGCGATGGTTGGAGCCGCCGCGTGTCTGGGTGGTGTGACTAGGATGACTATATCTCTCGTGGTGATCATGCTGGAGCTCACAGGAGGGTAATTACTTCTGAGATACGGCGGGGTCCTTCTTGGTTTAATGCTGGTTTATTTGTGTCCAGTTTGAACTACATCATCCCGCTAATGGTGGCCACCATGGTGAGCAAATGGACCGGCGATAGGATCACCAAGGGGGGCATTTATGACGAGCATATTCGACTCAACGGATACCCCTTCTTGCAAGGGGAGGACGAATTCTCTCACACAACCATTGCCGCTGATGTCATGAAGCCAAGGTGTCTAATCTATTATCCATTTCATCTCTGATAATCCTTCTTTAGCCACTCTCTGCTCTTCTGTTCTCCTCCTAAGACATAACGATCCAGCTCTATGTGTCATCACGCAAGAATCAAAGAAAGTGGAGGATATTGAAGATCTCCTGGATCACACGACTTTCAACGGGTTCCCGGTGGTCCTTTCTCGAGAGTCTCAGTATCTCGTCGGTTTCGTGAGTCGTCGGGACTTAGAGAGAGCCATCGGTAAGAAGGGAAGCAGTAGATTTGCCAGTTATTCAAGTAGTTTGCAAACTGTGGTCTCCACTTCAGACACTGGACGGAACACAGATCAGGGTGTTGTGAGTGGATCTCCTGTCTACTTCACAGAACACTTGCCGGCCGAAGAGCGCCATCGACTTCCCGATACGCCAACTCCGCTAAACCTTCGAAATTTGCTCGATCTGGTGAGAGACCAATCAATTGTTTATTGTTTAGAGGCGAACGTTACTGATTAGGATGTTTTTTTTTTATGGTGAATTTTCAGTCGCCAACAACAGTTACAGATCAAACCCCAATGGATACTGTGTTGGACTTCTTCCGGAAGTTGGGACTTCGACAAGTCCTGGTCACGCATAACGGGTAAGCTGGTGTCTTTGTCACATTCAGAAGGGTCAGCATTGTTGTCTTATTGTTGGACAATTTCATATTTTATTCATGGAATACTATTTAAGTTTTAGATGCTTAAAAATTTGTCTTGTCTTTTTCTACTAGCCACAAACCTTTCTGAATAAAATGTTTTCATTAGAAAAAATGAGAAATAAAAAGCTTTGTAATATAACTTTGCTATTAAAACCAGAACATGATCTTTGTTTAGCAAATGTACCAAAATTCTCTTTGTCTTAATAGCAGAGCTTCTGTTCTGAGAACATTTTCTCCACACTTCTTGCTTTGAGCTGTCAATGTAAAAGTTTGTGGAGCAACTATGCAGGTCATTTAGACAATAAACCAATAACAATCGTCACTTATAGTCTAACTCTTTCAGAGTTCCTTGCACAATACAGAATTTTAGAATATTTCTCACTATAAAGATAGCTTCACAATTAATAAATGCGACAAAATCAATTTATTATGCTTTTGTATTACATTGAAATTCCTTATCTTAGAATGCTCTTATAATTGTCCATCCTATATTAATAATCAATAAAACTTAAAATTGGAATATAAAACAAAAATTAATTCTATTGTTTATTGATTTTCAGCCGTCTGCTTGGAATCATAACAAAGAAAGATCTTCTGCGTCATATTCTTCAGATGAACAATCAGGATCCGAATTCCATTGCGTTCTCTTAAATCCTCCCCTTTCTCCTCTCCCCTGATAAGACGGTACCTCGGTGCAAATTGGAGCAAAACATAAGCAACCCATATCCCATTTCCGTGTATGATGCACTTATAGCATGATTATGAAAGCACTAATAACCTTCTCATGCCTGTGTTTAGGACTGATCATTTTTGTATCTACTATTACCATTCATTTATTTATTCTCTCTTACTTCATGGCATAATTTGTACAGCTACACAGGTTTGTAGGACCTTCTTGGTGTTCCAATAGATACAGATTGTCTTGAAAATATCATTTGGATCTGAATATTCGGCCGATTAATAAAATTGTCGCAATATCTCCTTCGCTATCTTACTTCAATCTATTTTATTTGCATATCGTGTCTTGTATGCGGATGTCCGGTTATTTACTACTGCTCATTATTTGTGATATATATTCAGAGAGCAAAAGAAAAATTGTATTAATCGTTTTTTCTTATTTATACTTTCCATGAGCCATCATTTGTCAGTTTGCAATCTCTAAATAATATTGTGCACCGTGTTTTTGTTATAATTATTCTATGAATACAATGTTAAAAACATTCCTTATATCTAAAATCATTGTGATTTAAATTAATGGAAATATTATAATGTAATTAATTATCGTAAACTCGTTGTTATTTAATAATTTTGTACATATTTTGATTGTCATGTTTTCGCTTATGTGGAGAAATCATTTTATTAGAATTGTTTATATGATATTACAGAATTATTGTCTTTCAAGCCTTTCATTTATTTTAACCTCAATTTATTATGGACGTATATAAAACGTTATCGTACATGGATTAGTCATTAGATTATTTTTTTATATTTCTTTTGATATTACTACTGTTTTAGGAACAAGTAGTAGAAATCATTATAGATAAAAAATTACATTTTCATGATTTCGATATTAGTATTATGTGTTATTTTCTTACAATAAATTAATTTTTGTCTCAATTGCTCAAATATACAATACAAAAAGTATAATAAAGGAAAAATATTAAAGATGATATAATCACCGCTAATAAAAACAAATTAAATTTTATACGAAAAATTCCTTTAGATCAAAATTTGTTTTTCAATAAAAAAGCCTTATAAATTCGTTGTTTTATAATTTGGTTTGAATTAACGTTTTTATTAGCTGTTGTAAGAGTTTTCTCTCATTCATTATACAGTTTGTATATTATTCAGCATTAATCGATTTACGTAAAATGAAATAATTTCAATAAAATGATTTTTTATATTTCAAAAACTTTGCACATACCTACATACATTTTTTATGGATAAAGATGTTATTGTATGCTTATATAATAAACATTAAAATTGACTCATAAATTAAAACAAAAAATTATAAATGTTCAAATATATATTTAGTATGATCGATGTAATTATAATAAAATATAACAGCACAATTTGTACATCAAATTTTTGATCGAATAATACCAGCGTTTTCAACATTAGGTAGTTATGAATAATACGACCTAACACGATAAATACAAATAACATATATATCAAAAAATAAAATGAAAAGAATATTCGTAGTGAAAATAAATTACAAAACAATAAAAGTTCACTCCAAAGAATTCTTCTGTACTAGTCCCATTGTGTCCAGAACGGCATCGATATCACCACTCATAGACTCCACTAGACATAACAACCGACCTTCAACATTGTTGAATCCAATTGCGATGAGTTTGTCCAGACACGACTTGACAGAATCACTTGATGGTTGACGACACGCGCTCTCTGAACCCTTTTCAACAACAATCTTCTGAGAAGGTCCAGCTACACCATTGTCATCTGCGGTGACGTCATCACAAGAGCTACTGTCATCGAGATCGATAATATCGAGTTTCGAAGGATCGCCTTTGGATTTGTTTTTGTTCTTCAATTGTTTCGCTTGTTTCTTTTCGGTCGTTCTGGTCATTTTATCTTTGTTCTTTTTGTCCGAATTGGAATCAGTTCGTTTTTTATTCTTTTTGGATAACTTTTTTGAGTAGTCGTTCTTCTTTTTGTCGGGCCTCATGGAATATTCAGAAGAAGATGACGAGGATGATGAAGAACAAGACTTTGACGAGCTTGATGATGATGAACTAGAAGATGAATCTGACGATGAGGAAGAAGAACTCGATGAAGATCGATCTTGTCTCCTTTTATTTCCATTTCTATGACAACGCCTCCTCGGAAAATAATCTGAAACAGAATCTACAGGCAAGGCAATCCCGTTTTGTGCAGACCTAAGACCCTCCGCGTAAGTCGACGTTGTTGGAAACTGAAAAGCTGTCATCGTCCGCCACTTCCTATCCTGTTTGTTGGCCTTTTTGTGAAGTTTTCGGATCTTTTTGTTTGGTTTAAAACTTGGTCGGTCACCAGTGTACATACCAGGATTATAATACGAGTTCAAATATCCACCTGAATATGAATTCAAATCTTGTCCAGCTCCATGTCCATAATACTGTCGTTGATAGTCGGGCAAAAAGTCATTCGAATGAGGAACTTCTGCGCTGTATTGAAATCTTCTTTGGCAACGTCTATCCTGTGATTTCCCGCAATGAACCATTGTTGTATGTAAAGTACAAAATAATAATTTAAGTTGGTGCAATCTATCAAACACTGATTAGAAATGTCAACTCTGAAGTAAATTTCTTATTTATATGTGATAAGACGTCGTTCATACGTTGGCTAAATATAATCACATCGTTAATCAAACGTTTTCTATATTTAGAAAAATGAAATGAAAATGTATAATGAGTCTAAAAATAGTATCAAACGAATATGGTAGGTTTAAAAATTTTATGAAGCTTGTCGTTTTATTTGTCTGTTCATAAAATTAATTTGAAATGTATGTATATTTATTAATATATTAAAACATGAAAAAAATTAACAACATTTAACCTAATTTCATAACAAAATAAATTATATAGGTAAGTAGGTACGTATTAATACAAAAATTAGTAAGTTATATAAAATTAGTTTTTCGTATCGAGGACTAGGTACTTAAATTACTTCTAAATTAATATGTATATCTAATATCTAGTAAACGATATATCTAAATTAACTTTGTCTGATGATTGATAGTTTATTAGTGAATAATTAATTCATTGAAAGATATCGTTGAGATGAAACAGCTGTTTCTCACGATATTTAAAGGTTTCCATTCTTCCGCTGCGAAGAGGTTTTAGTATCGTGTGAACTTTAGAATTTTAATTAATAAAAATATTTGGAAAACTATATTAACATATAATAAAAATCATTTGAGAAATGTGTAAGTAAAATTAATTCAGGTATATAATTCCATTAATTAATTTTTAATCTTATAAAACTTTTAATTTGTAATTTAAACTTTTGAAGTTTCATTTTATTAGTTTGTTGTAGGTATAGGTCTCATGTATTCATGTATTAAGCTTTTACTCTTAATTTTGTAGGCTTGTTACGTAACAGAAAATTTCTCACTTCAAAATTAAATCACAATAAAATACTGATTTTATAATGTTTTAAGAGTTTTAATAATATATACTCGATTTTTAATTGTTTGATTTTAACCAGATAAACCAGACATACCTGTTATAATCTTTAAAAAATGTTCTTCTAAAATTTATATTTTAATAATTTGGACCTTTAAAAAAATGTGCTTCCTAAAATGAAATATATGATTGAGTTGCATTTATAGTGGGGTGTTTAGTAAATAATTGGGTGTTTGGCACATTGAAATATGATATGGTTTGGCATAATAATCTTTTTTTCTTTTCAGAACAATTCCTTTTTGTGCCAATCGTTAAAAAATAAAAGTTGTTAGAAGTATAAGAAGAAACTATTTAAAATAAACACATTTCAGAAAATAAGTTTAAGTCTTCCAATTAAAATTGAAATGTTATTAATGATAATGTAGTGATTGTTCCCTGAGAAAGCGATACATATCTTACATATTGATATTTGGGAGAAAATAAGGGAAATACGACAAACCTCACCGGTTTTGGCCACGGGGTTGTGGCACAAGATATGGAACATTCCGTAATACAAAATATGAAGTAACATTTAACTATATGATATAATGAATATTATATGAATGAAAGATATGTATGTGTAATAAAAAAAAACGTAAATAAAAAAAAAACGTATAATAAAAAAACGTAAAATATAATTAATAAATATAAACAAACCTCTTATTATTACAATAAATGTTTCATATATAGTCAAGTATAAAATTAAAAGTGTAGCTAATCAATTAGAGTTCACTAGGGATATATTTGTTTATTTTGGTATGTTTTCACCAAAAGGTTTTATAATAATAAGTGCCATGAATAATGTATACCTACCAAATATATTTAGTTACATAATCGATTGAAATTTTATTTTTCTAAACATAGAAAACGTTTGATTAACGTTGTAATTATATTTAGCCAACGTATGAACGACGTCTTATCTTATATAAATAAGAAACATACTTAAGAGTAGACATGGAGCATATCTAATCAGTGTTTGAGTGATTACACCAACTCAAATTATTGTTTTGTAGTTTACATGCAACAATGGTTCATTGCAGGAAATCACAGGATAGACGTTGCCAAAGAAGATTTCAATACAGCGCAGGAGTTCCTCATTCGAATGACTTTTTGCCCGACTATCAACGACAGTATTATGGACATGGAGCTGGACAAGATTTGAATTCATATTCAGGTGGATATTTGAACTCGTATTATAATCCTGGTATGTACACTGGTGACCGACCAAGTTTTAAACCAAACAAAAAGATCCGAAAACTTCACAAAAAGGCCAACAAACAGGATAGGAAGTGGCGGACGATGACAGCTTTTCAGTTTCCAACAACGTCGACTTACGCGGAGGGTCTTAGGTCTGCACAAAACGGGATTGCCTTGCCTGTAGATTCTGTTTCAGATTATTTTCCGAGGAGGCGTTGTCATAGAAATGGAAATAAAAGGAGACGAGATCGATCTTCATCGAGTTCTTCTTCCTCATCGTCAGATTCATCTTCTAGTTCTTCGTCATCGTCAGATTCATCTTCTAGTTCTCAGTCATCGTCAGATTCATCTTCTAGTTCATCATCATCAAGCTCGTCAAAGTCTTGTTCTTCATCATCCTCGTCATCTTCTTCTGAATATTCCATGAGGCCCGACAAAAAGAAGAACGACTACTCAAAAAAGTTATCCAAAAAGAATAAAAAACGAACTGATTCCAATTCGGACAAAAAGAACAAAGATAAAATGACCAGAACGACCGAAAAGAAACAAGCGAAACAATTGAAGAACAAAAACAAATCCAAAGGCGATCCTTCGAAACTCGATATTATCGATCTCGATGACAGTAGCTCTTGTGATGACGTCACCGCAGATGACAATGGTGTAGCTGGACCTTCTCAAAAGATTAATGTTGAAAAAGGTTCAGAGAATGCGTGTCGTCAACCATCAAGTGATTCTGTCAAGTCGTGTCTGGACAAACTAATCGCAATTGGATTCAACAATGTTGAAAGTCGGTTGTTATGTCTAGTGGAGTCTATGAGTGGAGATCTCGATGCCGTTCTGGACACAATGGGACTAGAACTGAAGAAGAACATTTCTTGTGTTTGATTTTATTATTTATTACTTTTTACTCCATGAAAAGTATTACTATTATTTTTTACAAATTGTTAGCATTGTACAATATAAATAATTTCATATCAATTTATTTCATGTTAATAGGTGTATTTAATAATGAAATATGTAGATTTGCAATATACATTAATCTAAATATATATATATATGCATTTATTGTTATTCAATCTGGACTGAAAATTGTAGCTAATTAATTAATTATAGTTATTAGTTATTGTAGCTAATAGTTATTTAAAGTTAATTTATATAAGGTTATTATATCCTATATATATATCATATAATATAATATAATATATATGTTTATTGAATTATAGTGAAATGAAGAACTCATTATAAGATTGGGTGACCTCGACATTTACCGAAACTTAAAATTACATAGCAACCATATCCTTATGGTAGAAAATTAATTCTCGATGATTCCCTATGAATTATAGTTTCATATATTGACCTTCTAATAACACATTTATTAGTTTAGTTATTATTATTTTATTGTACAAACATCTTGTTTTTTTAGTCACGTGTCATAATTGAACTTTAATTAATTATCAACAGCATTTAATATTAAAATTTGTTTTTATACATGATTCGTTGAAACGTTTTCCTTTTTCATTCTATTTAACTTTTAACACAAATATATAACCAGTAAATTTTTTAGTAATTCAATTGAATCTGTCACATTTTTTCAGTTTAAATAATGCAACTTTATTATCAACACAAATACTTTTAAAATTCTGAAATTTTAATAAAATTAATTATAGTATTTATACAAATTATACTACTACTAAATAGTACATTAGCAATACTTCACTAAATTAACTATTAACACGTTTCAAAGATGCAAAAGTCTCAAAATTAGTGCCATGATTGTAGTGAGAAGTATCCTCACCCTTAATATCGTATACTGTCTGTCTATATTGAGCATTAAAAATATAATGGAAATGTGTACAATATATCCACTATATAAGATGTATAATTGCGTAAATTTTTGAACGCCTAAAGTAATGTAAAATAAGTAATTTAATCTAACTGGCAAAATATAAGGTAAAAAAAACATAACCCTACAAAATTTGTCAAATACTACAGTATACAGTGGAATTAATTGAAACCATCTATTATTATTTTATGACGGTGCTGCCTATTAGTTTTAATACTATAATATGTATTTTATGAATGTAGAAAATATATACAGTTAATTAACGCGAATCTAAATACATTTAAATAATTTATTGATAACAATAATTCAATATTTTTAGTTTTGGGAATTGTTGTTGACATTTATTATATATATAGTTGAAATCTTTTTCCAGATAGACATCTATGGTAAAATTGTAAAATTTATCATTTTAAAAATATTAAAGAATTAAAATATAAATTATTGAATTTATTTCCACTGATTTTTCTTGGTTGACAAACGTGGCTACCTTCTAATTATTTGTCCAAAAAATCATATCGGTGCACGCGTTTAGTCGAGTACAAACGCTGTCTACAATTATTTCTATTACTCCTGAATCAAATTATTATTTCAGTGCAAAAAGATGTTGAAAGCACCGATTGCAGTTCACCTATACAGGTATTTATTCCGGAGTTGTACTTACTTGGTACATTGATCCGAGTGATATATAAACACGACAAACCGATCTCTACAACACACAGTCCCAGAATAGTATTTCAGCAAAAGTCAAAATGTTCCCTACACACCGCCAACAAATCTACCGCCAACTCCGACAGAAGCTTCGTCAACAGCTTCGTCGACAGGCCCGCAAACAGCAGCTCCGACAATGCCTCCAACACCAACAACAGCGAGTTCTCTTCCAGAGGCAACCACAGCTTCCCATTGCCGAATGTTTGTTGGAACCAATTGACCTTCTCCAATCCCAACCTATGATCCCCAATCTTGCCTTGCCCTACCCCCAACATGTTCCAACTGTCCTCGATTTTGATTACGATACCGACTTCGACAATTCTCAGTACCACCTCATGTCTTCAGCCAGTGACTATTCAACAAGCTACTCATCCTCCTCTGAGTCCGACAATGAATGCGACCGACCAATCCGCAGGACCAAGCACACCGAAGAAACCTTCTATCAGGTGCCCCATCCTCAGAGTCAGACCGCTTGTGAGACTCTTTACATGATCAAGAAGATCAACAAGAAGGTCAACCGAAAGGTGAAGCAAGCTGTCTCATGGAATCCAAGCCAAGTAAGTCAATTGCAGAGCGTCCAGTTCGCCAACAAACAATTGAAACAGCAAATCCGAAATGTTCAACAACTTGACCAGGTCCAAACTCAGGTCGAAATCGAGAATTTCAGTCAGATCAACCACTTGATCCGAAAACAAATGAACTTGACCAAGTTGGCTGAATCTATTCCTGCATTCTGTCAAGTGTGCAAGCCAGGCAAGAAGCCATCCCAAAAATTCCAGAGGAAGTTGAACTCAGTTCTCTTCAACCAAGTTCCTTGCAGTTCTCCTCTTTTCTAGATCTGAGATCGAAACCTATATTATGTACCAATAATATTGTTCTTTGTGTTATGTGTTCCATGTCGTGAAAATTGTGTTATAATGAGTTATTGAAAAGTTGAACAATAAAGTTATTCTTAACTAATTTCTCTCTCTATATTTGTTGATTCATAACGATATGTTACGGTTGGTTCTGAGATCATCCTATCTGAACTCCAAATCTTATCTTTTATTAACTAGCTTAAGCATGTATTTGTATTATTGGTTATTACTTGGCGTGTATTATTAATAATAGTAATATTCAACACTCAGCGGTTATAAATTACTTTTAGGATATAAAATAATGATCCAACCTTTTAACAATATCATTTTTTCTGAAAGATACACTGAAAAAAAACAACGAATAACCCACGAATAACAACGAATAACCTACGAATAACAGCGGACAACCTAAACAACGAAAAACCTTCACAACTTATCATTTCAAATATAATTTTAGATTATAATGAACAGATTTGATAGATTATTTAATACACATATACAGTCATTTCTTTTACCTTTTCTTTACGGGCGCATATACAAAATTGGTTAATATAATATATTAACCAATTGTGTAAAAAATATGTAATGAAGAGAGAATATTTTCTTAATTCAAATTTAAAATAAAGCTAGCAGTGATAAAAATTTTATAATTGTTTTTCCACACCAGTTTATGAATTCATCAATATTTTTCGACACATTTCAATATTTGATGCAATTCAGATATTTAAACATTTACAACCTATATGATTAGTTAAAATGATAACCGTTATCTAAATTTTGATTTTATTACAATGTTTATGATTTAGTATAATAAAAGTCTTATGCGTAATAAAATTAATATATAGCTTGTAATAGGAAAATAAGCCAGGTAAAATTTCTAATTTTATGACTTCTCATTGAGAGATAAATGTTACAAAATGTTTTTATTTATCCTTTTGTATAAGAACAAAATAATATAGTTTTTAATCGGTCCATGATATGTGCGCTAAATAAAAGAAATAGTTCCCTCTGTCGAGTACCTATTTCTAGCAATCTGCAGTTTTTTGAAGGGAGCCGTTACTTCGGATTGTTATTTAATTTGAGCTCAATTATCTAGAGACTGTAACAAAATTATAATTAAAAAATATTTATTAGAAGTGTGACGATAAGCAAGAACCCCTTATATATAATTCTCTTTTTACTACTATAGGATCTAAACATTTCTATATATTCGATATAGCAATATAAGTGAGAACGTTTTACAAGAAAAAATGTGATGGCTATAATGAAATACTTCGGCAAACTATTAGTCTACTTTTTCAGTTAAAAAAACATAAAAGAAAGTACTTAATTTTACTTCATGAATATGCAAATCCCCTTCATCATCAAATTTCCAAGAGTTACCAAAACGTAACAATGCTGTGACCTTATAGTTTTAATATTATACATTTGGTGCTTCAATCGACTTTTCCAGACAACACAAAATTGACTGACTTTTACTCACCTTGCTCTGTAACCTTCAGTCATGATTTTTACAGACCACGGACACACTGGCCCTGTAATTTTTAGTCATTGACATAGCTTCGAAAGCAATACATCATAAATAAAAGTAATGCAGATACTTATTTTATAATCAATGTATATATTTAAAAATGAAATAATAATATAGATTACATGTTTAATTTACTTTTACATATATAGAGAGCATTAAGGCATCGCCAAAATGGAGTACAAATTCTACTTAGTTATAATTAAATAATAAGTATTTACAAAGATAGAAATCATCAATTCTAAAATTTAAAGAAAAGAATGTTTTTCATTGTTATAAAGTGTACACTATGTAATACTACAATTTGTAGCTCTGAGCATGACATAATATATTGATTATAAAGATATGGGAAGAGGCTAACCGTGAAAATATTTACATGCACTACAAATTAATAGTAGATGAATGATATTAAAATAAAATGCAAAGCATATATAAATGTTATACGTAGAAAAAAATGGATTTGATTTTATAAAATCAGCTATTAGAAACAACTAATGGCTAAAGCGGCAAACAGAACCGCTATAAAATGTTTTATAATAGCAATAATAAATGTTAGTTTTTCACTATATACTATTTATAGCTACATGTAAATACATCAACGATTGTTAAATATTTGTAATTAGTACAAACACCCAATGGCACAAAATATTATTGTTGAACAGAAGGAAGGCGACACGTTTCTTTGAAAGTGGTACAACAATGAGCGAGACAGACTTCAAAGTATAAAATGGTTGAAACAGTTAAAAAAATATAATTTGAGCTAAAAATCATTCGGAGTCCAATCTGAGTTATAACCATTATAAACCAGTCAACAGAGCAAGAACAGTCGATAAGAATAGAAACAAGAACAAAACAGTGATGCTGGGTGCAGTTTCATAATGAGTGGCACTTAAAAACACAACAAGTTCTCACTCTCTCTGTATGTCAAGATTGTACTAGAATTATAGACGGTAGTTGGTACAGACCAGAAACAATAATTAAAATCTAGAATTCTTTAGTTTCAGCGACAAAACAAGCTAACGGTGTGAAGGTATAACAATTGCGCAACATTTCAATTGAACGGCGAACAGGAATTACTTCATGCGCAATTTACAAACAAAAAAATGTTAATAGCGTTCAAAACAAATTTCAACAACTCCGTTTGATTGGAACAAGACGGCCTACTTATTAGAACCTACGTAGAACCCGGGAATTCCAGGTTTGGAGATGTTCGGTGAGCTGGCAGCCACATGATCACTATCACAACGTCCACGGTCTGTCTTCATCCCCGCTAGTTCAGACTGACTAGCCGCCAACGCCAGAGCTTCAGCACGCACAACCTGTGACATGGGGAAGTTGGAAACACTGCCAGAGATCTTGTTCATGTTGCTTTCTTTGCTGGCGGCACGGGACAGTTTCGATGCCACGCTCATCTTGCTTTGGAAGAAGTTCTCCGCTGGATCTTCTGGTATATCACCGCCGTCCATCTGGATTGCACTAGAGCCACCTTTCTTGAGAGCGCGCTCTCGGATGGTATCAATGAACTCCTGCCTGTGGTCGGTGTTTGCTGGACCCCAGCTAACTTTGGGCTTGAGGTACTCACGGAAGAGCTGGAGAGAGAGTCCAAATATGATAAATAAGTCAATTATAACTAATTAAATGAAAAACAAACAATGTACTCACAATCCAGCCTCCATCTCTACAATATCTAAATAGGAAGACGATCGGAATGAAGATGACGGGGAAAACAGCGATGGCGTTGCCCAAATGGATAGCCCAGTTAGGATAAGTATAGTCGTCCATTGTTGGGTCCTTCCTCATGGCAAAAAAGATAATCAGAAGAATGAGGGTAACGCCCGGTGAGATGCCGGCCCACGTGATGCGCCAATACCAGTTAGGTTTGGAGTTGATCATCAATTGTATGTCCTTTTCAAACTGTTTAATACCTGTTGACGGATACGGTGGGAAAATACTAAAAATGGGACACACCAAGGGTGTTTTTTTGGCTTATCGAAATCGCCTCTATTTGCTTAAAACTCCGGAGTGGATTTGTTATATCGACCAGTTTCATCAAATGGTTTTTGTAAATCGACAAACGATTTTAACTAAAACAGTTTAGACAATTCTTTGTTGAGAAAGCAATCAAGTAAAAAATTATATTGATGTTGTGATTATCAATATTTACTGTGGTCTATGGTTCTTACAATTTACTTGAACATGATAATTTACAATTCAATAAATAATGTTACTAAAACCAACCAAACTTTCAGATTTATTCTCAAGAACATTTGATTATTGTCTATAATCAAAATGAAATGGTTTTTACACAAGATATTTTAAATAAGTCATCGGATGTGTTATGTAAGAAATTTTCGATCGTTAATTGATGAGTCATAATAATTTAAGATGTAAAGTGAAACTGCTGTCGCTTCTATAGGGCATGTAAACAATTCTATTTCATAGAAATAATATTTGGTCTATAAAATCAACTCTGTTTCCAAAACAAAATTTGAATGAATGTGTTACTAATTTTAAAATTATTTTTTAAACTTTCGAATTAACATATTCATTAATTGGCAGTTCTGTACAGAGTTGAGGTTCTCAGTGCTCCAAAGTGTAATAACGAATAGAGTAGATCGACTCACCGTAAAGATAAACCACAACAATTAGTTCTGTTAGAGCAATGAACAATAGTGGAAAACCACTCAAAGTGACATCAATTAGGTTGAGTAGGTAGATTCCTCCCGGACACAGCATGGGAATACCCAAGAGAAAGGACACCGTACAGACACATACTCTGAAAGGAAGAGAGAGGAGTTATTGTAGAGGAAAGGAAGAGAGAGGAGTTATTGTAGAGGAAAGAAAGAGAGGAGTTATTGTAGAGGAAAGGAAGAGAGGAGTTATTGTAGAGGAAAGGAAGAGAGGAGTTATTGTAGAGGAAATGAAGAGAGGGGAGTTATTGTAGAGGATCAGGAAGAGAGAGGAGTTATTGTAGAGGAAAGGAAGACAGGAGTTATTGTAGAGGAAAGGGAGAGAGGAGTTTTTATGAAATTTATAGAAAGTAGAAAAAATATAGAGTTCAAGAAAGTTTGGTTATGAGAATGAGATCAAAATTAGAGATGTTGAGAGAAAAAAGTATTGTAAGAACATATTATATAATATTATAAACTAGTCGATTTAGCTAAAAATGAGGGTATAGCCCGGAACTAATCACAACCAAAATAAATTTTATATCTACCGATAGCACATTTTATTGAGAATAATAATTTAAAAATCAACAAAAATAAACAAATAATAGTATTGTAATATTGTGTGATTTTTAATTTTTCTGAAAGTATGTCTGACATTACAAAATGCACTATTTTGCCAAAGTAGGTATAATCCAATTTAACTGAAATTAAACCAAGAACAAAAAGTAATAGAAAGCGGAATTTTTGCAGGATGCTACAGTAGATAAGGTAAAACAAAATATCATAAGTCCGTTTAATTCCATTAAGTGCTCAAAAAGTAAAAAGCAAAATTTAAAGAAAATTGATACCCTTCAAAATGGTCATACTGTACAGCTAACAATAAAAACTATAATATATTTTATTGGTTAGTTTAGATCAATATAACGTATTACAAACAGATAGAAACATGATACCAAGCTATTAGTCCAAGCCATTTCTGGTTTCACGGGGAAAAAATTGCAACATTACCGATCTCTTTTGTTTTGGTTACCCATAATATACCTTTATAACATACTAAAAGTCTAAAGGTCTCAAAATATGGGGTGACCTTCAAATTGCGGAGTCAAATTTTAGCCCATTTAGCCCATGTTTAAAGACTCTCGGGCACATTGAGAGTGTAGTATACACCAGTTTAATGTCTAAATTAGTATCCAATATGAATAAATATAGACTGAAGTAGACTACAGCATACACAGCAAACCAACACAGCAACCAAATAGAGCAGGATACCCTATACCTACCCATACACTGTTAAAAATGTCTCGCGAAAACGAGTCAGTCACGCGAGACAATAACATTTTCAATGATAAACTTCCCA
>JAUZNC010039902.1:0-15554 GCA_034780395.1 Vannuccia rotundouncinata | reverse complement strand
CAAGTTCTATACCATTTCTACTTCCACAATACGTACAACTTATATACCATTTCTACTTCCACAATACGTACAACTTCTATACCATTTCTACTTCCACAACTTCTATATCATTATTTTATATTATTGAATTTAGCGTAATTTAGGCGCTGAATTCGAACATTTTATATGTACAATATTGTGGATGTTCACGTCTTAATGTCAAAAGTTTTTTTATATATTATTTTATCCAATGTTAGTCTATAGACTAATGACAATTTGTTAATAGGGGATTTTAAAACACCACCCAGCTGTTATGAGCAGTGATCAGAGATTACAAAAATGGGTTATATATTTAGTTTATCAGGCATGGGATTGGACTACTAGAAAAAAACGCCTGAAATATATTTTGGAACAAGAAGTCAGTAGGGTGTCGCGGTTAGCGTAGCCTATAGATCCGCGCGAAGCACGAAAAAATTTGAAGCATCATTACATATAATGTGTATAATATCTTATAATATTTTATTTTGTTTGGGAAACTACCCCTTTGAATTTTTATATCATTTTTAGATGAATTAGAAAATTGACCTTTCAGCCTGAAAAGCCTGAAAAATCCCATGCCTGATATAATATATTATAATGGGCCAATAACTACTAAACTTGCTTGTTCAAAAGTTAAAAAGATATATCTGTTTAAAATTAGACTTACCCTAAGTAAGGATTTAGTCCTATCTTTAAGGATGACCTTGGGTGGCGTAGTATCTACAAAGAAAAAGCAACATTAGGTATTCATTTTAATAATTCAAGATAGATGATTTTGTAACAATGTTGAGAGTACATTACATAAAATAAAAGTTATTAGACACATTTGAATTACTGTTCCTGAAAAAATTCACTGAACCAAATTAACTTTAATAATGTCTAAAGATGATTTTATAAATTGGGCGTAGTCGAATTCTACATAATTCTATTTCGAAATTATTGTCTATAATTAGCAACAATTCAGACGAAAATAGAAAGCACACAAATTCAATAAAGGATGATGAAACTTACAGAGTTCAAAGTTCCAGGCGCCCTTGTTCATACATGAAGCGATATATTTGTATAGAGCTTGCACTGAAAATAACAAGTTATCAGTTGTTGTTAGTTAGTGCAATAACACTGTTAGGAAAGTGATTACATACCGGATTCTTGGGGTCTAAAGAGGGCTTGCAAGACGGTTCGATCAGGAAAGTAGAACTGGATAATGCACCGTGGGTATTTGGTAAACATAGCTTCCTTAGCGTTCTGGCGCATTTCTTGTGTCATTAGAGGTGCTTCTGCAAGTTCTCTGGAGGTATAACAAAAATGGTAATAAGTTTCAAACATAAATCTGCCGAATTACTGAGATCCAAGTCTTAAAACATATTATTTATTATATATTAAATGTTCAATGAATCATTACAAAAAATTATTATCGTAATAAAAGCATCGAAGATGTTACATTCTCACATTTTGGAAAGACTAATTAGATAACTCTACACAAGGTTAAATTAATTTAGTATGTCAATATAGTATTACTATGTCTCTTTCATATCTTATTTTCAAACCTTTTTACATACCCAATAAAGTGTTTATACACCATTTTTTTTTTATTCTATTCTATTATGGGTATAGCCAAGAACTTAATAATATTCTTCATTAAACGTGATTAAGAAAAACAACTATTGTAATATAACACGTGAATGTGTAGAGAATGTAAAATGCGTAATAAGCAAATTTTATTAATTTTTTTAAATATCTCTAAAAAATTAATATTATGAATAAATCGAGTTGCTGGGTGTAAGTTAGTCTATATAGGTTAACTCTTTAAAAATTAATAGTAAATTACTGCTCTTGACGTTTGTAGCAGGAGATGATTTTATGGACGTCCTCTTGGGTGACCTCAAAGAAATCGTCTGGAAGATCGTCTAGATGGTGTAATTAAAATCAATAATTAGTAAAAAAAAAATATTCAAATTAATTATAATTGGTTGTAATATGGAATATATAAAAATCTAAAATAAAGTCAGATCATAAAAATATAAAGGTAAAATACAATAAAAGTAATTTTGCACTGTTATGAATAAATAGTTTAGCATTACTTACCATCAGTGTCTGGTGCTCGCGGGGTCACATGATCTACGGAATAAACAATTGGCTCACGCTCACATGGTCTGAAGTCTTCATGAGTTACCTCTCTATAAACGATAAGTCAATAAAATTATATTATTAGCGGTTATTGTGAGAAACAAAGTACTCGTTACTCACGCAAATTCATTCCGGTAGAGTGTTTTGCCCTCCGTTTCTGATGGGAACTGAATTACAGAGTTTATATAGATCAATGTGACTTTACAGATCGCGAAGTATTACTAATGTTAGTGTGTATCACTATAAACTGATTAATAATTGCCTTAAGGTCTAAGTGCACTAAGCGCCATTTTAATTGTGCAATGAATTATATATGAAACAATGGACAACATTTCGGAAAATATAAAAAGTGAGGTAGGACCTTGGTATTAGAACTAGGTTCACAACAGGGAGGTAAAATACATAGTAATGTTCTCTTTACAAGGCGTTTCAGCCATAGACATTTTTTAAATGATGGAAGTAAAAAAGACCTCGTACACCTAATATAGTAGCATTATAGTAGATTTAGTAATATTAGTTTTTGGCGGTGTAATTAAGCCTTATTCATACCGGGATTTTTTGCGCTTACACACGCAGGGTGGGACTTGCCCCCCCCCCCCTCTTTTTAAATATGATGTTGATATAGTGTCAAGTGCATAAAATTTGTTATGATAACAGTCCAGGATGCTTCATGCTACATAAAGTTGCAAAAAAGGAATAATATAACCATAATTTTTTAAGGCAGTTCAAGTTTATAAATTATTATTTTTTATTTCAAAATGTTGATGTGGATTCATGTTTAATATAATTGTATCTGGTTGATTGTCACATAATATAAGCTATTCATTGAATTACATTTATATAACAGCCATTTTTGTAAAATTTCGAAAATTTGTAAATGTTGGGGGTCATGGTGATGGAACCGCTCTAATGATCGTCCACATGGGTTTATGAAAGTCATTTTCGCGCTAAAAGTAGTAAAACTTCATCATAAGAAAAGTCACGAGAGCTCACTATTCTCAAATTTTTAAAAATAAATTTCAACGAAAATAGCAGAGGGGGACGTTTTGTACTTTACGGATATTTTTGATGAAATTAACATTGAAGAATATGTGAAAATAGAAACCATTTAAAGTTATAAATTAAACAGTTTTGTAAATTTATAATTATATATTTTGCAAGCTAACAACCAATAATTATCGTTAATTAAATAATAATGATTGAGCTACATGAGTTGAATTAAAAACTCTTACCTTGAATTGGGCGAGATTGGAGGACACACTACTAGCCCCTGCCTTAGATCTGTCAGCCGATAGGTCAATACCCAACATCTGTCCAAGTGTGGCACTTTTCTGAAAAAAGGACAAACTCCTAACTAGATTGAGGACAAACATTTAAAGATAGTTATACTTTATTAAAAGTATTTGCACTGCAGGGTAAAAACAATCTTTTTAATGTTAATTCTGCTGCCTTTAAACAATTTATTGATTACATATTGACAGGGAATAGTTTTATTGTTTGTAAAGATACCTGGGGTCTGGGTTGAGATAAATGATCATCGACAGTTGGTGCAAAGGCCGAAGTTTTGGGAGGATCTCTGAAGATGCCAACATCGAAGGTTGTTTCGCCCGGTTTGGAAGCAATAGAAGAGTTTAGTGTTGGTGATGACCCTGTAGATAATGGTCGAGGTGGCCGGGATGTTGATGATGCACCTAAATATCAAGGAGGGGAATATATAATATAAATACGTTTAACAAAAAATATATTATATTATGAACTAGATTATACTTATATGTTAACTATCACTCCAAATAAAAAATAAAAGAAACGAAACGTTTAAATATTAACAGATCCCAAATCAACGACACTCACTAAACAACATGTTTCAATTAATATTCTTTCTGCTACTAGATTAATTTTTCGAGTACTACTTTTCGTCTTTTTAAAATAGTTCAATTCAAAAATTGATTTTTACTAAAGAAGACTTAAAGTCGAAACTTTGATTAATAATTATTTTTCGTTTTAAGCGTTAATTTTAGTTTGTATACCATTGTAACGGTACATTTTATCACAAACTCGTTTATTATATTTTACTTTTACCATAAATTTAGTTTTTATTGTATATTTTTATTATGTCCCTCTGATATACTCCACCATATTAGATATCCCTCTAAAATAGAATTAGAGATGTGGAGAGTTTGTAGAAAACACGATAATGTAAACTACACTAGACAATTTATACTATTAATTATTGATTTTTGTGGATTAATATTATATATAATGACATCCTCGAATTATAAATATACCCCAAATATATCTTAAAATCATCGTATTGTTAGCATTATACAATCGTTGAAACCATTAATCAATCAGATAAGACATTAAAACCAATCATGGTATAGGTAGGTATAAAGTACATCATATGTTATTACCTACATTTTATTGACGTAATTCTATGATCAGATAATTCTTAAGTAAATTGGTTACGTCACTAGGGTTGCAAAAAAATATAACAGTTCTTATCTTTTAATATTAGACTCTATTAGACTCAATATACCTACGATAATTTAATATCAATATTAATTATAATTCTTCAGACAACGTCAATCGAGTTATAATTATTTTCTGTATTTTGTATTACTCCATTAGCATTTCAAAAATTAGTATCTATAAAAATTTATATTGTTTCACAAGAAAAAGTATTTATTGTGAGACGTTCTCTTATCAAAATGGAATAAAAAATATATATATATAGTGAAAATACATAAGTAAAAAAAATAAATTTGACAATTTTGAATGTACAAAAAAACAAGTCTATACATTTATAATAAAACTAAACTCGTATGGGCAATAATTCATTACAGACTATCCCGACAATCGCATTTTAAAACAATGTATAGAAACCCATTAGAACAGAAATATAACAAAAACACAAATAGTAAGATCAATTTTTTATAAGTTTTGAATAAGTGAATATATTATAAGTGAAATAAGTGAAAATAAGTAAACATATAAGTGAAAGTTTATTGTGTTTATTGCATTATATGTTTGTAGTGTATATGTTGAAAATAAAAAATATATTATTATATATATACAATTGAATAATATGGTAAATATAAAAATAATAAAAGGATAAATAAGTTCAATAGGTTGTATTAATTGTCAGAAAATTCTCTTTATTGTCTAAGTGCTAACACATCTTGAGCAGCACGCTGCAAACTATTCAAGCTCATCAGGTCAGTCATATTCAGCTCTAAATCTCCACCGATAGACGCCTCAAGATCCCGGGTCCACTGGGTAATCATCTCCTCAAAAGACAACGCAACCACCTCAACCTGTGCATCTGTAGCCTGGACAACCTCCATCCATGCGGAATACAATCCTACCAGCCTCCTGACCTCACCTGCAAGGATGTGCCAATCTTCACGGCACATAGACTGACCATTCAAATCTTTTTCCAAAAACGTCTTTGCCTGCTGTTTTTTTAAATTGTTTAGACGCGGTGCGAGCTGGCTTGTCAACATGGTTGCAAGGTGATCTGTGGTGAAGTAACGCTGCAATTGGTTGATTAGGGCAACAGCTGAAGCGGGGAACTTCTCTTGGACCAAGAGGTGTCGCACAGGATCGATAGAGTTGCGAATGTTGTTGAGAGGAGTCAACAAGCGTCGAGGATGACTGCACAATTTGAGAAGAAGTTGATTGATAAGAAAACTAGACACGTCATCAACGAAACGATAAATTTTATAGCTGATCATGTTTTGAAAGACCACCTTTTCCTGTTTCAGACTCTCTGCAAGATCAAATTGACTACTATTGCCCGTGTCAGAACCAATGTAACGAAGGCTATCGACCAAAGGGTCCAGTCGATCATCACTTGCCAATCGACGACAGATGTTTGACAATCGATCTTGATCCACAAGTGAAAGGAGACCTCGAGCCTGCTGGAAAAGGGGCTCACTCACACGCCTCAAAGATGCCACACACTCGTAGTGAACCAACCTGTTGTGCAAGTTGTTCATTTTGAGTTTATGAGCGGAATTTACAGTCATCAGAACAGGTCCCACTGCATCAGTCAACAATCTTTCAGCCGCGTGATGTATTGAGCTGGCTATTGAATTAATCAGAGCAGCAAAGTTGACTACGGCTTCTTCTTCATCAGATATATTGAGACGGTGACGTCGAACAAGTTCAGTAGAGATGGCGTGGAAATCTTCACTGTCGAGGGAGGGTAAATCCACCCTCAGATCGCGTAGTGTCGCTGAACGATCGAACTCGAAGAGTGGAGTTGAGACGTCAGTTTCCGACTCTACAGAGCTACTAATGACATCGCGGTTATGAGGGTCGTTGTCATTGTTTACTTTGTTAGCTATGAGAATCAGCTTGGTCCCCCAATGTCTTGTAATGAGCTCCAGTTGGCTAAAGTAGTTGAAGTCATCGACGGTGAAGCCACACTTATAGTCGTAGAGATAAAGTATACAGGCGGGCTGTAACCGAGAACCAATAATTCTTAACACGTCGAGACTGCGGGATTGTGTCACTCCTAGACTGGGACAATCAAAAACACTGAGGCCTGCTGAGGTGAGAGGACAGTGAGGTAGGTAGATGCCCACTATTTCACCACTTCCTCCATGAACTATTGCATCCCTATCGATAATACTGCCCCTGTCAAGACTTTGCCAGTCAACACGTGGGGGTGGCATCAAGCCAATATCACTGGTCACATATTGTGCAGCATCCTCGCTCATCTCAGTTCCCTGCAAACTTCCATGAATTCGCACGATACGCGCAGTGCAGGAAACTTCATCAGAAGGTTGTGACGGTTGACCTTCGAATATCTCTGTTACCAGGCAACTGGCTCCAGCATTAACACTGCCACATACAACCAAGTGACAACGTACTTCCAGACACTCCTGTACACCAGCCTCACAGGTATTCCAATCTCTCTTAATTGGATCGTTCGTCGGTTCTTGTCCATCCTTTTCATGTAAATTTGCGATCAGCTTGTCTACCAGATCAACAGTGTTTGATCTAATATCGTTAAAGTTACGGCATTTGTCGGTCAAATCTTCCAGTGCTCCTGTCAGCACAATAGACGCGTCAATTTCATCGTCTAACATGATTGAGAAATTACGTTTTCATATCGCTGAACAACGAAAATTTTTCTTTAAATATACTCTCCCGCTGCTTATTTACAACCAATCGCAGATAAACCTCTTAAATATGTCCGATTGTGACGTCATTTGGAAAGGTTATTGTCAAGTAGAAATCAATTAAACGACACTTATAGTGTAGGTACAAAGAAATAAACTATTTAAGTTTAATGAGCTTCCAATAATACTGGAAATGTTAACTTCCTTAATAAAATATATACAAGATGATGGTCTCACCTTCTACACATCGATGTCGAGCGTGCTGAACTCTCTGGCTAGAATCATCTTGAACACCACGCGCACACTGTGCAGTTAAGCGTTCCTTCTTGGCTATATTTGAAGACAAATTAGCCTCTCTCTCGCTCAAATCTCCTGGATCGATGAATCGATAGCCATGTTGGAGTAGAGCTCGTCCACTAGCTAGACCAAGAGAACGCAATGAACGATTCTTAAGGCAGAATTCTCCGATTATCTATGACAAAATATAAAGTAAAAATCTGTCAGAATAAGAGACAATAGTATAGGGGAAGAACCAACAAAAGAATCTAACATCTATTTGTAAAGTCAAAAAATAAAAGCACACCTCTTCTCCCATATAAACTATAACAGGGTGATGATTAGATTTTGCTTGCCGAAGGATTTCACGCGAACTGAAATATAAAAAAATATTATACTAATAAAATATCGCATAGTAAGGTGTCCACACTTAAATAAATAACGCTACTCTGGAAACTTTGTGGCATAATCCTCAGTTAAGCTCCACAATGAAGTGTCAGGAGAGAAACTTTGCTCCAGACGAACCCCATTCTCAAGACGCAACGCCACCAAAACATCTCCTTTTCCCATCAACAGCTGAGATTTCGGAGTTATACCGCCAGATGGTTGTCCACCTGAACGTTCGAACATTTCCAACTTAGAATGATTAATAAGGCCGCTAAGCCTATATACCATAGAAAGATCCACCGACTTCCGATTGTGACTGAAAATACGATAAACCTTCGAAAATTAGACAATATGTTCAAGACAACCCTTTCAATACATATTTTTATAGTATAATAATACTATATGGAATTCAAGTCAACAAGTATCAATAGATCGATTAATCATACAAAAATATATTTATTTAAATACGCGGTTATAATAATAATATTTTTACATAATATTCTAATTCATTATAATAAGTTTACATACTGTTATAAGTAGTACTATTAGTAACTATTTTATTTTATACCAGACAGAACTATTTGAATTTATAATTTCACATCTAAAATGATTTTAGTCAGTCAAAACAAAATGTCATCAGTTGACTTACCGTAGCTCATAAAGACTAGTCTGGTAACCTTGCTTAACGCATGCCTCTTCCAGTGCCTAAAGTAGATGTACATTGTTATTAAAATACAGCAATATACAGTATTAACATATTGCATTACAGATCAATATGTTAGTCTTAAATGTGGCCTGAATACATAGGACTGTAAATAGTTATTATTTTAATTTTCAGAAAATATTGTATTATTACTCTATAGGAACATGTGTGACCTTTACTCAATGGCAGGAATTGTTGGATAGTTTAATTTACAGGTTAAGTTTAAGTATTTTATTACCACTACATGCAAAAGTAAAAATTATTGTGTATGAAAATATAGATTATATGGTATAAAATGGAACAAGATAAAACAGATTTTATATGACAATTAAATAGAAATAAGTCAAATTCAAGGAAGCCAATTTTTAAAGTTTTACCTTAAAATTTTATCTATAATAGTTTTAGGAAAGTGAATAGTAAGTATACAGTATATTTTAGACAACAGAAAATTGCCATAATTGCCAAACAAATACCCTATTTTCAAATCAACTAACAAGAATTTTTGCTTGAGAACTATTACAATAGGTAAACATTGAATATTCATAATGCTCAAATAATATCTAGCAACTGTTGTTTCTTTAATTTTCTTACAATTAATGCAAACATTAGCTAAAATAACAACTTTGTTTCATTTCCAATTTAAAAAGTGAAGAAAAATCATTGTTTTAGTATAGTTGTAAAAAAATCGACTATTACAATGTTTTCTTTGTATTTTAAATGAACAATTATTATTATTACTAGTAATCCTTTTTTAAAGCAATTTTTATGTCAATTCAAAGAATAAAACATAAAGTCAGAAATACATATGCAATGATAATATTTATCATTTTTAGAATATAAATTAATTTGATATTTAAACAAATCATCATAAATTTTAGCAGCAATTACCAAGAGAAAAAAATTTGAAAGTTCAATGTAATATATATATATATGGATACAATCAATCAAATGCACTGTGCTACCTTAAGATGGGTGCATGTTTTATGAATCAATAAAAATTGTATGATCTTAGTATTGTACTGCATAATTGTAAGATTAAGCAAATGTATCAAATGTGTGGTTATAATAGAAAAAATTTAAAATTAATCCCAACATACAATTTTTTTTAATATATGGGCATGCAAAAGTAATCTTTTTTGTCATGGATTGAAGTCCAGCAAATGTATACCTATTAACTTTCTAGAAATTGTGCATTTTGATTCTTTTAGTATTGAACTTTCTAATTCTATTTTCATATTTATCAATTTTTTCTGCATTTTTTCAATAGACCAGGAGCATAGTCAGTGGTATGTTTTTAGTAGGAAAATGTTAGTTTTTAGTAAACATGTTTTGAATAGCAAAATTATTTCATATTTCTCCATGAGAGGACACTTCTTTCATTGTTTGACATGCTTTACAAAATGCTATGTAAAGTTCACTAAGTAAAATTGACAAGAGAAATACTTTATATATAAGTATTATGTAGCTTAAGGTAGAGTCAGGCACATTTTGTTAGGCAATTTTCTCAAAATAGCATGCCAGGGGCACCGAAGGGTGTAATCATAATGGGGAAAAAAGATACTATGTAATTTTAATTAATATGTTTTAAAAATATGACACATTATACAAATTAAGTGAAAAAATTTTTTATAATGACACATTTAGAAGGGATAATTACAGGGGGCAGTGAGGGGGGTGGTAAAGATATATTTAATTGATGGTCAAAATTATATTGGTGGTCAAATCAAAAATGTTTGAATTTATCACTCATGAAAAATTATTTCTAAATTCTAATCTTTGTCATACTAGTACCATGAAAATATAACATAAAGGTGCTAAAGCATGACATAATTGTTCTTGTTGACCAAGTAGCAGTCACAAATAATTGTTAATCAGTTGAAATAAAATATATTATCAGAAAATTTCACTTTATGCTGTCTGTTAAAAAATATACAAAATTCACAATTTATGCCACCAAACTATAGGTTTGCCAAATATAATAATGTTCTTTAATTATTTTTTTATATAGTTAATGTAGATAGTGAATGTAAAAATGGCCCAGGGCTGTGTATGTTTAGTAAATGGCCCACTGGGCATTTATTAAGTTAGTATTAAATTACCTGGGCCAGTGGGTTATAAACAGCCCAAAATCAGCAAAATTATATGTAAATATATATATATATATTCAAACAAAATATACTAATCAATATCAAACATATTGTGTTTATTGTTTTTGATAATAATTTTGATACTTCACCTGATGGGGATAGTAAACATTGCTTTTTTCATATTTAACATATAAATGAATGAGTTTTTAAAAATAGTTTTCTTATGAAGAAGATTCTTATGAAGAAGAGACACACTGAGAGGTTTTGATTGGCTAATGAAAAACAAGCAAAATTGTAAGTGAATATAACTATATCACTGAATAATTTCATTTACAAATTCTCTGATCATGTTTTCAACATGATTTTATACTCGCCTACTGGTTTCAATTCAATTATATATTATTATATATAACAATTTTATACTATATTTATACCTACTATTTCTATACTATTCTATATATATGATGTATTCCTTATTGTACAATTTCATATAGTATTGCATATATCTTATGTACATACTACTTATTTTATACTTATATAGCTGTCTTTATTAGATTCTAGTGATAAGGATTCATTGGAATCACCCTCAGCTTTATCATCTTTCTTGTCTAATCCTTCCATTAAATAAATTAGAAAAAAACAAAATGGAATAGGGTTTTTCCTGCTGTAGATAATAGCATTCAAGTCATTTCATTTTTTATGTGGGCTAAAGATTTTCACTAATGATCTCAATGAACCTCAACTGTCCTGTGCAGGGAGTAAATCTAATAGTGTCAATTTGTTTTTGACAGAGAATATGTGACTGCATCTCTCAAATTGTATTATCAATGACTGCGCTACTTTGGAAATAAATGTCAAAGCATGACAACAAAATTATATATGATCGGATTTCAACAAATCAAACATCAAGAACTTAGATTGATTTTCCTTTGTGTTATATATTATTATATATAACAATTTTATACTATATTTATACCTACTATTTCTATACTATTCTATATATATGATGTATTCCTTATTGTACAATTTCATATAGTATATAGTATTTGTGGGGTTATAAGTGCGAAGCCAGATTATCAGTTATACAGATATACTTATATCACTTATTGCTCTTACAACAACACCCTATAGTAATACAAAAAGATCGATTTTTACAAAAATGTCATGTTTATTTCATTTTAGACTTCCCAAAAAATATTGTTCATGAAAGTTTACAGTCTGTGAAATTGAAACTCTGAACTGACAATCACAATTATGTATAAACACAACACAGCTAGAAATGTAGCTGTTATTTAGATTAGTTGCATAATATTCTCAAATTTCAATAATGAAAAGTTATATATACAGTCTACTCCAGCTAATTGGAATCTGGCCAATTGGAACTACTCTCTAATCAGAACACAAATCAAATCCCTGATTTTTCGGCTGATTTAAAAAAATGCTAATTGAAACACCAGCTAATGTGAATTGTGAACAGAATTTGTAGAACAGTCTGTATACATGCAATGTATTTCACATTGCCTAATCAGAACAGCTCAAATACACTATAGTAATGTATAGTATTTGAGGACATTCATTTGGGGATTATAAATAAATCTGAGGACATAATTTTCTGTAATCAAAACCTACTTAAACCATGCCAATTATTGACAAGTATAGCTAGAGTAAGACTATTATTAATGCAGGCTATTCAATTGCATCACAAGGTCTTCATTGTGTGTACAACAATGCAAATCACAGTCCATATTTTATATTCTATATTGGGGATAGACACCATTGCATGGGAGTGTCATTATAATTTATGAGACTGCTAAATGCTTGCCTCATAATATATTTATTAAGTTTAAATACTGTATTTATAAAATGTATAACAAATGTCTATAGTTAAATCTTTCTAATCCTGTATAAGCAATATAAGGATTTTATTTTAATCTTCTAATCTTCTAAATATCAAAACACTTTATTGACCAATAGAATTTTTAATTTAATCGGTTTAACTTCTAATACAAATTATAATGGAGAATTATTAAGTTAAAAGTTATTCTATTATATTACTGTTTGGTTCTTAATTAACCAGGCACATGTGCAGGAATTTAGGTAGGGGGTTCCAATTTTTTTATGATAGATATGTAATATATACTTATTTGTTATTTATCCATTTCAAATTCAAGAAGTTTTCAAGGGGCTATTTTTCGAAATTTCAAGGGACATTTTAAAATGATTAAATTATCATAATTAAGTGTTTTTGATATAAATATTTAGAAAATCTCATTTATATTAATAATTATTTACTTATTATAATAATTGTATGTAAGAGAGTTTAGAAATATGTAATATCACCATGCAGTGCTGAAAATTTCCTGTTTTTAAACCTAAAAAGCATTAAAAGGCATATATGATAAAATGACACAAAATCACAAAATAGTCAAGGGATATTATCCAATTATTCTCAAGGGGGCATGGGAACCCTGAATTTAACATATATCCATAATCTTATACATAAATCTATATACATAATAAGTATACATATAATCGAGAGTTGGTGTATCACCATGATTCAGTTAATCACTAAAAATGTCTGTGAATGTCATGAGTTGGGGGTTTGCTCTGGCAAATGAGTCAATTGCTGCATCCACATCAAGAGGTATGTCTCGATGTCTCAGTAATTTCTACTACCTATAGGCTATAATATACCTCGCCTTATATACAGGCCATATATATATAGCACAAATCTAGCTAACTGCTAAAGATGGTTTTTTCTAATATCATAAACAATTATTATAAGAATGTGTTTTAACCTAGTAATAGTATAAGTTCTGATTTAAAAGGCACATTTTTTTATTATAAAAATCTATTTTACCTTAGTGTAAGTTCCAATTTTCAAGGGGCATTTTTTAAATTATTTTTTGGTGGGTTCTGGAACCCCCCTCCCCCCCCCCCCTGCACACACCACTGTTAACAATCATAAAATAAATTTTGTTAACAATTGTAATTGTAAGTTTAACATATACATACTACTAAAAATTGATTTTCGTCTAATTGGAACTTGTCCTAATCAGAATGAAAATGCTTACATTTTACCTGTTTCAATTGGCCAGAGTAGACTGTATATAGAGATTAGGTAAATTTGAGTTATAAATCTGTATATAGCTTATTGTATTTCAATTTAGATTTTTTATTATAAATATACATATATATATATAATAGTCATGTGTAACTTTTTTTAAATTTTTCTCTTTGCAATTTTTCAGATGAAATATATTTAATGGGCATTATTAAAAACAATACAAGTTACTTTAGTAACTTTGGAACAATATTATCAAATTAAATTTATAAAAACATCTATGTAAAATACTAGTGTTATATATTTTGCAGTAATAGCTTATATATATTTTGCAATAATAGCTTATATAAATATTTACATTAATGAAATATGTTTATTACCTTGAATGTCTAACCCTTATTACATTTTATTTAGATAATATATATATTTTAACATAAATTCATAATTATTTTATATATATTATGTATGAAAAATCATCAAAAACAATAAACATAAGAAGTTTGATATTTATCAGTATGTTTTGTTTGAATATATATTTTCAAAAATAATAATAAATAATTTTGGGCAATTTATAACATACTAGTCTGGGTCATTTAATACTTATTTAAATAAATGGCCCATGTGCCATTTATTAGTATTAAGATATGGCCCTGGGCCATTTATTAGTAATGAGATATGGCCTTAGGTCATTTATTAACTACAGCAGCTTGGCCTAGCCTCAGCCCATTTAATACTTCAACCTAGATATAGGAGATACTGAAGTATAGAAAAAGAAATTATCTAAACTTGAGTTATTTAGTTATATAAACTATATAATCTAATACAGTATATAATTGTAGAATCAATATAATATGCAGTTCCAGAAAAATTATTTTAATAATAGTATTTTTATTTACTTCTGTGAGCTAATTTACCAATATTAATTAACTAAAAAGAGTAAAATAACCTTAGAAAACCATATGATTTTAAAAAGATTTTGACTTCCAACATGACTAAAATACATTAAACAATTTATAATAACTTTTAAACTTAAATTATAATTTTAAAAAAATGAATATTATTTAAAGTTTTTACTGCATATTACTCTAAGCCTATTTTTGATTGAATAATTTTATTTTCTGCACTCCAGTGTCTCCATTTTCCTCAGTATGGACATTTTTTTCACACTTAAGATGCAGCCAGAATCATCAAATTTAGAATAGGATATTTTAATTCATCAAAGTGGGAGAAATGTATTCTTTAGAAGCATTGTTAGCTGTATCGACAAAAAAAAGTCTCACTTTGTTCAGTAGAGAATTTGGAGACAGCTCGACTTTAACTCTGTGACCATTTGGACAAAGGACTTCAACGAAAGGCATTTTGATGTAGATTCCAAAACAGAAACCGATTATATAACGCGGGTTATTATTAAAATAATAAATTGAGAACTTAAACAAAATTTTCTTTAGAATTGTTAAAATATTGTTCAGAAATATACGAATAAATATTATTAGGTGCGTACGCTGAGGGTTCAAACAAACCGCTACTTTTTCCAAAAGCTTACTCCTTCCGATAATTATTTTTTTCTTAGATTAATTTTATAAGTCTTTTCAAGGTTATCAACATTAAAATCGAATCCCAATCCTAGCTCTCGAGACCACTCTATACCACGGATTATTCACCTCACGCTGATTAAGGAGAGGGGGTTGATAAATCCAAGCATATCCAAGCATATCCACACATATCCATACATATCTACATATCCAAACATATCCACATATCCA
>JAUZNC010039891.1:0-10623 GCA_034780395.1 Vannuccia rotundouncinata | reverse complement strand
TAGAGAACTAGCAGTTAACACGTCACATAGAGAACTAGCAGTTAACACGTACCATAGAGAACTAGCAGTTAACACGTCACAGAGAACTAGCAGTTAACACGTCACATAGAGAACTAGCAGTTAACACGTCACATAGAGAACTAGCAGTTAACTCGTCACAAAAAGAATTAGCAGTTAACACGTCACAAAAAGAATTAGCAGTTAACACGTCACATAGAGAACTAGCAGTTAACACGTCACATATAGAACTAGCAGTTAACACGTCACATAGAGAACTAGCAGTTAACACGTCACACAGAGAACTAGCAGTTAACACGTCACATAGAGAACTAGTAGTTAACACGTCACACGTCATTAACACGTCACTAGTTAGCAGTTAACTCGTCACACAATATTCTGTTTTTATTGTAGCGGAACCCTTACTCCTCACTCATCTGTGTCGACGATGTGTTCGGCAGCAGTTTCAATGTCTTGGTAGAGACAGACTCCGCCATATCGACAACCTCCTCTTACCAGCGTGTATTAAGGACTTCCTATTATTCAGGGATTATGTATGACCATTCTAAGCCATCCGTCCACGTCTATCAAGCGTTGTCTGTTGTTACCTTTTTTTGAGTAGGCATCAAATTGTTTTCCTCCAATAAAACAAGGCCCTGGGCGGCACTATTGTTGTGCAAAGATTCGTGAGTGATGAGAGATCTATTCTTCTTTCTACATATTGTACATTTCAATTATTGTTTTTTGATTATTCCAGACTGTTGTTTATAAACTTGACTTATATATATTGTACTCTACCGTATTTTATTCTTGTTTTATTTGACTATCAATCCGTTGTTTTATACTTTCGTGCTGACTAATTGGTTTCTTTCATGATATGTGTTATCCCACAATTACTTTATTCTTTCTTTATATTGTCAAATGTTGATCATTAATCGAGAAAGGATTTTGTTGTAATTAATGTCTCAAGTGTCACAACACGTTGATTTCTCTACTTTAAACTTACAATATTTACTTTCTGTTAAACTGGACAATCAAAGAACGCTCTCTTGCCTTGTATTTTATACACGACGTCTGTTTTCATCTTTTATTCTCCACCCTTGAATTAAATGTAGACAGTTTTTAACTTTAATGGAATTAAAATTCATAACGATATTTGTATATTGACATTTTTGGAAATATTTGGACATTTTTCACACAAAAAAAATCAATGATAACTATTTTTATGGTGGTCACTGCATATATTTATATGTATTACGGACATTTTTACAAACAATAATTTAATAATTATCTCGTGTTGTTTTAAAATATCGACTTTGATATCTTTATTCTCCGTGTCTAAGAGTTATCTATGAGTTTGCATTTATTGGAATAAGTAGTGCTTTTAATGTATTTTTATATTTATGCATCTTCAAAGAAACATTTGTTGGCGAACGTTGACACATTTTCGCTTCATTCTAAACCAATCAATTTCACTTTTGAATAATATATTGTGACATAAACTTATAATTCATCAAGACAGCTAATCATAATTAACCTTATTACAAGACTCAAAATTAAACGATTTATTTTTTCTATGTTTTGATCTGATGTAAAGTGTTTTAACATTTGAATGTAATAAATAATTTTGACTGTTGCTTCTTATTTATTTACTGCATATTGAGAATCCATCTTTATTAATTTGCTAAGATTTCTTTTGTATTAAAATAAGAATTCTGAAAAAAATGTTTAGCCAGAAAATGGATTCAAATAATGCTCTGGCTTGCGTTGATCGCCTTTTATTGTATGTACTTAACAAGTAAAAGGGTTATTAAATATGGAAATAGTATAATACTCTTAAGTGGTATTTCATGAGACATGTGTTTGTATAATTCTAGATCAAAATAGTGCAGAATCTCATTTTAAGGATAAAATAATTATCAAAATCAGCAATATGCCGGTGTGACTCAGAAAATGAGTGATAATTTTGTTGTAATTATACTTTTTTAAATATCACTCGCTGGGTCTGTTTAAAAGATAAAGACTCTTATTTTCCGTTCATATAAATATGCAATAAAAATTGGTTCTCCCTGCGGGTATCCGTGTAGGAGGTACCTAATCAGCACTGCAGCTTCTATCAATGATGCAGGAGCAGAATAATTGAAACTGCGGTGTTTTTCAATTATTGATATAATTTGGAAGTATTTCACACTTGAACCCATCGGACATCATATCAAGAATATTTATCATATAGCTAAGGTCGCATTCTATAGCTGCAGTGGCATGGCCACAATTCCAAAGAAACCATCATCTCCTTGTACTCCATAATATTTCCCTTCTGGATATAATTTCAAAAATATGCGGAAAAACCATGAACAAATTGCTATATACTTCAGTTTGAGTTTTATCTCGATCCTATAAGAGTTAAATATCAAATCCCTTCTCAAAATGGACCAAGCTAGTTATACTATACTACCAAAGCAATTTGACAATCAGAATGTACCTACCAATTAATTAATCAAGTACCCATTAATGAAGTACCCATGGTTAATTTTCAATATTTAAAATTAAATTATGGAAGTTTGCAGTTCTCATTAAAGCATATCCTTCCTATAGAACAGTGGAATTATTTGGCTTATTTACACCGCAGATCTCACATCGTTTGAAGATTATGATATAAATACACAGAGGCGACGTCACGCATATTTATCGCTTCTACAAAAAAATCTTGACGATTCGCTCAACAATGTAAATATTCGAGGCAATTTTTCTAGATGTAGTGCAATGAAAATAACATGCTGCTAAATAACCACATCCAAAACAGTTGAACAACAATCGTCAGGACAAACCATGTTAACCCAATTATTATTTAGTATTAGTAATGCTAGACGGACAAAGCATCCAAAAAGTAAGAACCACAAAACTTTCTGTTATTAAAATTATTAAATATAATATGAATAATCATATTTTTTTAAATATGATATTTATAATTGTTCATATATAATTATTGTTATATATATATATATAATTGTTATAATATACTTATCTACATATATAATTGTTATTTAAAACGGTATGTCTCAAAAGTATTTCCCAATTACAATAGAAATTGTGTCTGTCGAGTCAATGTATTTTTATAAGAAAGATTTTTTAATCTAGGTGAAATTGAGAATACTACTATTTATATTACTTGACTTATAAAATGTTTATACTCTCTCTATACATATATGACTATAACTATTTACTATAGCTAAATGAATATATCACAATATCACAAAATGATGAAATGAACGTTACTAGGAGCACGCACAGCCCTTGGTCCCGCTCCACTGAGTAGCAATGAGCATTAGCATAATTTTATACTAAACATATCTAATGAAACTATTTTTCAAATATTTATTTGTTAGTTGGAATATGGAAAATAATGAGAGCGTAATTTCAAAAATGGAGGTTTCAAATGAGGGCGATATAATTCCAGTAAAGATTTTTGATTTTATGCATTTATTAATTAAATATCTTTTTCTAATTAAAAATTATAATAAATTTTATTGTAGAAAATTTTAATTATAATTATGTGTAATTTATGAATTAATAGTACATAAAGATGTTGGTGATATTTTTTACACATTTTATATTCTAAATTAATAAAAAAAGATAATTATTAGTGGGATTAAAATTAAAATCCATTAAAAGCATTTCTGTTGCATTTTTTGTATTTCTTTTATTTTTAACATGTCTATATATTTGTTAACTATTTGATTATCAACTAAAGCTTTCCTATCTGTTTATATATATAAAATTAATCTGTGCATGCCCAAGATCTTGCAAATAATTGCTGTTGGAATAAATATCTGTGGCCAGCCTCCATTCCATAGTCAGTAAAGGGCAACAGACAAATCTGGCTGAATTTCACAGCCAATTTAGGCTGATGTATTAAGCATTTTTATTGTAAATATACCTAAGCATGCAATTTAAAGTTTAAGCATTTTAAAATCTTTATAATTTAATTATTATGAAGAATCATATCAATTAAAAAAATTTATCTACTAAATCAAAAGAGTTTACATTTAAATAACTTAAACTTTAAATGCAGCCACAATTGTGATTTGTTTCTGTAAAGATAGTTTCTATTGTATTATAATTTTATCGTATATTTTTATCTATAATAATGTTATATTAATTATATTAATTTGAAATATTTAGAGTAAATGAGTTAGATTATTTTGTAGTTGCAGGGATGGCAGAACATAAGGAGGGCTGAAAAATCAATGAGTTTGCTATCAAATTTCAAAATTCAAATTAATTTTTTTTTTAAGGTACCTGTGGTTCTCTCTGGTGCATTGTAATTTGGTATCAATGCTTAATTTGCCTCTCTATTTATTTAGTCTCTGGTAATGCAGTATTTTCCACAATATCAAAATGAAGCAGAAAATTTATTGTAATGGTCTATTTAAAAATATACAGTCTACTCCATCTAATTGGAATATGTAAAATGTAAGCATTTTCATTCCAATTAAGGGAAGTCCTGATTAGATGGAAATTGTTTTTTTCTGTAGTATGAGTTAAACTTATGAATGTTAACAAAATTCAATTTTATGATTTTTAGTTTATAACCTAACAGTAATGAATAGAACTACTTTTAACATAATAATTCTCCATTATAATTTGTTTTAGAAGTTAAACTGATTAAATTAATAGTTCTATTGCTCAAAAAAGGGTTTTGATATTTATCAATATGTACCCAGAAATACTTTGGTTGTTCATTTCTTAATTGATAAGTATATACCTTCAATAATATACTAATAAATTTAAAAAGACAAAACTAAATTTTCCTATTTGATCCCATACTAGATGAAACTGAAATATGAAATGCATATATACATATGAAGTATAATATATATGTTAGCAATAGGGTGCAAATTTGGATGGTTCATGAACTGGCCAGATGGAGTAGGAATCCATGCTCCATCCAATGGTTCATGAACTGTCTGGACGAAGTAAGAATAAAATTATTACTGGACAGACTGGGAATAACATCACCATTTAATTAAAAAACATACCAAAGTAATAATAACAATTTAAACAAATTTTGAAATGCAAATTTTTTATACTATAGACAGTTAAGTACAGTGCAATTATGCTTAATATTGACAGTCAACAGTATTGACAAATATATACAGTAATTAGACAGAATTAACATATATAGGGCAATATAATAATTTAATTGATATTAAATTATTATCTTTAAACACATATTTTTTCAAATAACCATACTTTTCATTAAACATTCTTGATCTATCAGACAGATCTGGAATTTTGTTAAAAGTGGTAAAGACATTTTTAGACCTACATATATTTTTAATACACTCAATATGAAATAGTTTAATAGTTCATAATTGATAACAATAATACTTCAAATTTTTTTCAAACATTCTTAATCTGTCAGAAATGATGATAATATAAAAATAAAGTAATTAAAAATATTTTATAATATGTTTTATACAATAACATGCACAAATATAAATTATTGAATACATATACAGTTGAGTCTGCATATATCAAATTTCAATGGACCCTACATAAATATTCAATATATCCAAACTTCAATATAAGAAGTTTTCAAGAAAATATGAATAAAGACATTTTAAAATAATACATAATCAGGCCTCCCACTTGTCCTAAAAATCCTAAAATTTTGCCATTTTGACAAATTTGTCCTAAATTATCCTAAAAAAGTGTAATATGTCTTAAAAATCCTAAATATTTACTAGAATTTAATCAAAAAAATGTCCTAAAATGCTAAAAAAAATTAAGGTTTTTACCCGTGAGAGGCCTGATTCAGTCTCACAAGGCATGAATACGATATCATGTTGATTTGGAGCCAATAAACAAATTGAAGAGCAAGAGAAGAAACAAAAGGAAACAGCTACTAAGGAGAATGCCAAGAAAAATGAAGAATCCAACCAGAATCAAGCTATTGATGATGAAATTAAACAAAAAGAGCATGGACTTTTGGTTGCTGAAGCAGCAATCAATGAGGGCAACCATAAGTTGTAAACTGCATTGTCGTTAAAACCCTTAAATACTGATAAGGTGAGAGAAGCTGGTTCAATGATAGAGATGGGAATTGAAAGGATGAGAAAGTTGACTCAAGAAATTGAAGATTGCAGAATTAAATGTAAAGCTATTGTACAAAAATGAGTTATTTTGAAAACAAACTTTAGTTACATAACTATATCACACTTTATAAATACTATCTATTGTAAATAATCTCAAATTTTATTGATCATGTACTAAGGAAATTTTATATCTACATTAATAAATATTGTATTATACACATTTGCATTTATTTTTGGCCTAAAATTTTATCAAAAAAATGTCCTAAAATCCTAAAAAAATAAAGATTTTTACCTGTTGGAGGCCTGCATAATGTATCTTTATTAAACATGGTTTGTAGATTACTTATATAAAATAATCTATGTACCTACATTATACTTTTTAATTACATTTAATGTAAAAATGTTGGTCACAATGGAATAATAATAGAATGTTATATGAACCTTAGTTATTTTAATGCTTCATAAAAAAGTCTGTAATGGAGGATTGATTAGCAGATTAAGATCTCATCACATTCTCCAATCCTGCCAAACAAGTGGGCACTTGTGGGGAAACAGTTGCTTTCCATCCACTTGCACATTAGTGTGTCTCGCATAGCTTGTTTGCTCGGGACAGGAAGGGGCTCAGGAGTGTCATCATCATCTGCATCCTCTGTGGCATCTGCTCCTTGAGAGGAAAGGCCAGCAATGATTTTCACCATCAGAGAGTTGTTCACCAACAAACACTCCATCATCAATGCTCTAAAGTCTTTTCCTTTTACCACACCAGCGCCTTCACTAAAAGAGATCACATTATCCCTACCTACCTAATAACTCTCTGCCCTCTCATTCAATAGTTACCATATGTTGTTATAAGAAATACAATAGTGCATTCTTCTCCCCTTCTTACCATGCCGGCATCTTCACTAAAAGCTGCAGCCAATATGTTGTGGCTATGGTTACCTATGCATATGTGTACCTATATGCATGTATTGTTGGAATCATAGTGTGTACCCAGCTGTATAAAATTGAAGTCTGTTTATGTGGGGAAATACAAAGAAGACTTTGATATAAACATACAAAAGTATATTTTGTGCACCAGAATTTATCTGATATAAGGGAATATTCAATATTTATATTGAATATATATTTGATTGAATATATATTTGATTGAATATTTATATCAACACTTATATTGAAATCAGTTAAATTGAATATTCAGGTATATTGAACTACAACCTGAGTCCCAATTAAAATTCTATTAAAACTATAACCAGAATGATTGCTTACAAACCGTCCTGATTGGATTTCTTTAAAAGGGTAGCTGCTACATTGTAAGGTTTTGGAAAACAATTTTCAGCAAATGATTGATTCATTATATGAGTGATAGTAGGTACTAGACTTGATGGAAGCTTGAAGCAAGAGTCGTGGTAAAGCATCCACTTTAGATGCTTGAATAGGTGATTTAGCTATTATTTTTGCAATCTCCTGTTCAGTAACCAATTTGAAGCAGTCGAACGCAGGTGGTAAAATATCTGGTGTAATGGTTGGTGTTACAAGAGGTTGTAATTCAGATTGTATCTTCTCAATTTTGGTGTTAAAAAACTCCGCAAGGCTGTTTGCAGGATCTTCAACTTCAGGAATTTTAAGTAAAGATGATGGATCAGATAGACCTGCTTGTTTGAACCTCTGTTTGATTCCTTCATAATAATAAAGAGATAATAGTCCTTCAGAGTATTGGAAAATTCAGGTGCGACAGTACCAACCTGAAAATAATGTGGGCTCTGTCATTGTTTGGGCAAGGTGGGGTCATCAATATCAAGGCTTGAAGCATCTTGACAGAACTTTACCCAAAAGTGATCCATGATGATTCCTTCTGCAGTGATGCAAGCATTTTGATGGTCTTTTCTGCAACATCTTGTTCCTCAGAGGCCTATTAATGTTTGCTGCAGCATGGGACTAAGGTTGTCAGTTATTTTCAGAATCACTGTTGCAACATGCAAACTGAAGAACTGCAACAGTCATCTAGCACCTGATCCCACATCTCATGCAGAACATTATAGTTGTCAATTATACTTTGCAATGGATAATAATTTTATCAATTTAGATGTTTTGTGGGTTGTGTCAAACACATTATGGAAATTTCCAATTGTTTTCATTGTATCAGACACTGCTAGCTGCAGAGAATGTCTGAAGATGTGAGTAACAACTGCTTTTGGAGCTTGAGATTGAATTCATGTTGCAAGACCACTTTTCGCACCCATCATAGCATTGGCCTCACAAATGATCTATTTGAAGATTCATCTGCAGTATCACATCTTTCAATGTTATCAATTTTGTACATACAAGCAAATGGCTCAACTTCCAGATTTTCACTGACACATTGAATGCAGATGATAAATTGTTCATCATTTGTTCTCATTACTGTATGCCATACAGATCCTGTAACATTTTATTTTGAATGTCCTTTGACATGTACATCCCACCCTTGCTGGTGAGCCATTTAAAAATGTCTGCACTGGAATAAGATTCCATCTCCAACAACTGAAAGATTTTTTCCTTCAGTTTCTTTATGACCTCTAATAGGAATACCTTGCCATGCTAAATAACGTATACATATCAACAAATGAAGTAACATTTATCTGTTTTCTTTTTTCTTAGTGTTGTGTTCTTTTGACAAACTCTCATTGATGTCAACAGAAATGCAAGTTTCTTCAACAGCAGTTGTTGAATCCTTTTGTAATAAAAACAATCTTCTGCTTTTGTGTAACCGACATTGAGCTTAGCATTTATGCACAAATCTGTAGCTTCACAGTAGTGTAACCAGAAACATTTTTTGAACTAATATAGCTAAAATGCCATCAACTGCTTCCCAAACTTAGCAGAATGGAATGATAAATAGTCAGGTTGATGTATTGGCACCATAAGTTGGGCAATACTATTAACACCAATCTGTTGAACAGGAGCGAGTTGGACAGGAGTTTTGTGGTGAAATCAACAGAAGCTTCATTAGTGAATTGAACAGAAGCTACTTTGGGGAGTTTGACACAATCTTTGTCACAATCTTTGTTGGCAAGTTGAACAGGATCTTCATCGATGAGTTAGACAAGATTTTCATCAAGGAGTTCGACAGGGGCCTCATTTGGAAATTTGGCTGCAGAAAATGAAAAAGAAAACACTGTTAACAGTACTGCCATACCCCTCAAACATTTTCGCATCCTCTTCTACTCTCAAATGTTCAAATTCATTGCAAGCCAACTTTATCTTTTAATTAACCCCTTTTTTTTGTTACACTTCTTCTATTTTAGTCTCACAATTTTTGCCACCCCTATAAGAGAAACCCTTTGCTCCCACCTCCCCAGTTCCGCAATCCTGCAGCTGTCATAGTAAAAAAATAGCAATTCATATTTCAAATAGTAGTCATATTTTGTATCCAACCTAGGAAATTTACTAGAAACCTTTGAACTATGAATTTAAATTATCATTTAAATGGTCCTTATTGTAAACCTTACATCATTTCACCATGTCTATTTGTCTTTATTATTTCTTTAATATTAATTATAGTGTAGGTACTAATAAATTAATTAATTAATAAGAAGGGTTACTTTAAATATTGGCAAAAACTTCATCAATATGTAAAAAGACAATTTATTTATTGTAATATATATATAAAAAAATATATTATGTATATATCGTTGACACACATTTTGGTGTAAATTCAAATTTGAAATAAGATATATAAAATTAAGTGTATGCCATTGGGACACATTACTGAGTTAATTTGAATTGCATCGATATATCTATATAGAAAACAACTAAGTTCGTGTTTTCTGATGATTTTTAATTGTAGGTAGGCGTTATGTGCTTGTAAATTGTTTTCTGTTTAAAATTTATCTGCAGGCATATATCTTCAATTTTTTCAGACAGAAGGCACAATTCATGTTGAAGAGCCGATAGATCTCATCAGACTGAGTTTAGATGAACGAATTTATGTTAAAATGAAGAATGATCGAGAACTGCGTGGAAAGTTACATGTAAGTGTTATTTGAAAAACCAAATCACAATTATTTCAGTCTTGTTTTCTTGCTCAGGCTTTCGACTCTCACCTAAATATGGTTCTTGGTGACGTTGAAGAAACAGTGACATCACTGGAAATAGATGAGGAAACGTATGAAGAGATCTATAAGGTATCTAATTATTTTATTAACAACAGTAATATGACATTTATTTAAGAAATTCCTAGTTTTGAACAACTGTATAAGTCGATTATGACTCCTAAAACTTTCAAGAGTATAAGGGTCTATTCTAAATTGTAAATTTTGAGAGTAAAATTAGTACACATAAGTAAAATTATCTAAAATGAAGGTATTACTTTTAAATGATTCCAACTACAAAGAAATCATCTCTAAAGCGTCCAATACAAAGAAATCATCTCTAAAGCGTCCAATACAAAGAAATCATCTCTAAAGCGTCCTACTACAAAGAAATCATCTCTAAAGCGTCCTACTACAAAGAAATCATCTCTTAAGCGTCAACTACAAAGAAATCATCT
>JAUZNC010039879.1:0-58628 GCA_034780395.1 Vannuccia rotundouncinata | reverse complement strand
ACCATCTACCTTGATATTATAGGAGTATGTATTAGCCTGATAATATAGATGCATAGAAAACAACTTCGTTGATCCTTATAAAGCACATTTCTGTACTCGGAAATATATTAAAACGCTTCGCTCTCTCGAAGTAATACTTTCCCAATTTCAGGAAAATAGTCATATTTAATATTTCAAACACGGAAAAGTTTTAAAATAATTCAAATAGTTTACAAATATTTTTATATTTTTTGAAAATTACTTTAAAAATAATTTTAATGCTATTGAAAATCCTGGGGATAGGTTCTATAGGGATAGTTATGGGATTGTTTCTAAAAATTTATCAATAGCATTAAAATTATTATAATTTTGTAGAACTTTTTTATTTACAATACGTGTTTAAATATTTGAATAAATTATACTACTTTTATTAATAAGGTGTTCAGAAAATTGAAAAAATTCTAAAGAAAAATTATAATAAACTTCCCGAAGATATTAATAAATTTCTGGACTAAGATATCGATTCATTATTGAAAGTATCAATATATATATAGGTCAATTTAAATAATTTATTTAACACATGGATAATTGTAAGTGTTACGTTTAAAAAAAAACACTAGCATGAATGTTATACAGCAATTGGTGGTGGCCTATTAAAAATACTTTCAGTTGTTTCTAAATACTTAAAATATTACATATGATGTATCAGGTTTCTGTCGAAATACTTTTTATTCCATAAACAGATGTGTTTGTACCTCCACTTTATATGATTAAATAATACGTACATTTTGCAAAATTGTTTAACTAATTTATAATTATTTAAGTACATTTATTTATTAATTTTCCGTACATTGACACGAATTGTTTGAGCAGTTACACCTGTTACTGTGAAATTTGAATTATTTAATATATATATATATGTAATATATACACATATAGAGAAAGAGGTATAATTCTGTAATTGAGAACATGGCTTTAATCCTGTGCGCCATTAGAATGTACCGAAGATATTTGATTTCAGGAGTTGTATAATAGATTAATCACACATATCCCTTATTTGGAGTAAATTGGTGAGTGTTGGCGCAAGTTAAAGACACGATTAACAATAAATAATAAACTGAAGGTGCATTTTTGCAATTTATTTATATATAGGTGCAAGAGAAATATTTTGAACGCCGGTCAAAGAATATTTTCACGAAAAGAATAAAAACATTAAATAAAATATTGAAATTTTGTTGAGTTCGAAAATATTTAGAATAATGCAAACATTTTTTTCAGTATATGGGGTGGTACCACAGAACTTTATATAAGAGGGGCCATATCCAAAAGGCGCCATATCGGTGTTGAATATTATCAAACTGTAGAGGCGCATCTGGCGGGCCCCTTTGCCCCCCCCCCCCCCCGGCACCTGGATACGCCTATATACTAAAACATATAATATCAACCTGCATGATTAAGTAAAATATTGACTTATATACACACAATTAATGTATATTGTATGCGGCATCAAAGATTTAATTAAACAATAGTTAGTAACTATAATAACGTAACATGTAATATTTATTTTAAATTTAAATGAATTGCATATACAAAATATTTAATCAAATATATGTAATTATTGTTTATAAGCTGCAGCATCAATAGTGTGTTAAACAAAAAAAGTTTCATATTCCACCCATAGAAAAATTTATTGCCTCAAAAATCTTTTTTTAATAATTATAAATTATTTTAAAATATTAGGTTATTAGAAAAATAAATCATATATACGAAATATATTATATATAGCGAAATTTATTATGCGCATGGTTTTTTAGAGTATAATCAACCGCAAGTATTTTGGTTCCAAATAACTTTTTCAAAATAGTTCTTGCATAAATTTTAATTGCATTTAACAGATGTTATATAATATTGGCTTTATACTTTATGGCAAAAGAAAGCACCATATATCTCATATATAGGTAAATATTATGGCAACAACTTATCAAGTGCTAATAAGTCTCAATTTTGACAACAGTCTCGCCAACGACTCAATCCTAAGTGATAATTATCTTTTCAAACTTCTCAGAAGACTCAAGATTATTGCCTATCTCAACCTGTCGTAAATATAACCTCATTAATTTTAGTGAAGTTAACTTTTGGTTGTTGAGCTCATAATATATTATAGAATCAAAGTTAATTACAGAAGAAGATGTCTCATGCGCCTCATGGTTTAGTTGGTAACGATCTCATTTAATTATAGAACATGCTATAACTTGAATCAAAATATAGCAGATTAAACGAACATTTGTATAAGAAAATACCACTATATTATGTATAATAAGTCAGTGTATAACTTATAATCATATTTTTAAAGCGAAATTATATATGTTTATATATTTTTATGAATATATAAAACAAAGTACATTTATTTTTTTTAAATGTCATGAAAACTGAATGTCGATAAACTATATATATACATATATAGATCAACTTTTTTAAGTAATCAAGCGAATATCTAGAAATCATAAAAATATGATTTTTAGATATATAATTGAATGTTATTGAATGTTATATATAAGTTAGAATATATATATATAGACTAAATTTACATATATACAAAATATGTGCACAAAATATATACGCATTTTATGTATATATTATATATATAGCTATAATGTTTATATTAATTTATAATATAATTTAATTATATCCATGTATAAGCTAGTACCTATATAATCATAATGAATTGGGTGCAAATAAAATTTTCTATATACGATTTAAGGATTAAGTAGATTTCGTAATTTAATATGACAATATTGAATACCTATAGGTATATAATATGTATATATAGGTACCTAGTGAGCAACACTTGCCTGCATTAATTATAATCTATTTTAATCTATTCTATATATAGGATCATGGAGCTGCACTCTATAATATAATATACTTTTAGGGCAAGTTATTGTTAATATACACATTATAGAAGTATACATAAACATTATAATAATTATTATTATAGATGTATACTTAATATCTTAATTATAATATGAAATTCGTCTAGACCATCTCATTATAAAAATGTATATATAAAGTTCGTATATAAGATATCCCTTCAATAATATATAATTATGAAGAAAATTGTAGGATTAGGTATAGGGGAATATTTAAATATACTTTATATATGCATTGATCGTACAATTATATACAAATTGTACATTGGGCCCTACATATATTACATTATGTGTATATACATTATACTTTTTGAATTTGTAAATAAGTCATAAATTTTATATAATCCAATATTAATTTTATTTCCCATATTTGTATAAGGTCTATATATAGTCAATTGAATCATTTTTATATATTAAAATTATAATTTATATATAGATAAAATATACCTAGATCCGTGCAATATTAGTTACCTATATGCAGAATACGAGAAAGAGTATAACTTTAATTGTAGGTAATTTTTATATTTAAGTTAAATTTATAAAGTTACTTCTTTACCACTCAGAGTGGGGGATTGGTATATTAATTATAATCGATACTTTGTTTAGTAAATATTTTCAAAACAAGCCTTTCAAATATTATCTATTGGAATCTGTCATTTTTATTGATATTTATTGACTATAGGGTCCCAAATTGATGATAACGACCACCTGAAAAAATCTTAGATACCTACCTATAACTTATACCTATACTCTCCTGATATAGGTATATATTTAAATGTATATCCCACACATATTACAATTAGTACCTAAAATCATCAATTTTGAAAATGGATTATATATTTAACATTGTCATACGATATAGGTAAATATTATAGGAGTTGATAATTCGAAAAATCAACTACCTATCCTAACACCAAAAATAATTAATTAATTCATAGGTAATAAATATTATAAGAGTAATTTATTTTATTGTGAAAATACTACACGTTTCGTATACTTATGTGTAGTTACATGCATAAAAATAAAAATATTTATAAAAATTAATATTTCTATGGTTACACGTGTAATAATATAATTATTAATATTATAAAATAAATTTCAAATAGATTCTATAGAATGAAACATTACAATTTAATTCGCTAAAATATTATCCAATCAGGGACAAGTATTGAATTTATTCTGTATAAAAGCAGGATATCTGTACAACGACATCGTTCGGGTTGTCTCTCTTCTGTTTAATTTACCTCTTTATTTATTTAACGATTCGTCATCTATTATGGAATCTACTCAAGTTTGTCGACAATTGTTCAAGACCCTTCCTCATGTTGAACGGATGGTGGCTCCCTACATGGAAGTACAATCTATGATTAAGAAAAATGTTGACAAATTTCGTAAAACCTACGCATTCGACTTGGAAAAACAAGCTCCAGTCTCCGACTTCAGGTTACCACTTGGAAATTGTTGTAATGGTGAAACCAATGTGCCTGCCTTTTCTTGGAAATCCCTTGAACTTGTTTCGAACCACGTACCCAAGTTCTATCATTCTACGGCACGTCTTCCTATCTCCGAAATGCCTGTAGATCCTCTATCTAACTTCCAGTTCAAGTCTTTGGCAGCTTCTCTTACCTCTACATCTACTCATGGGACTGCTCTTTTGCCTAAGCTCAGTATTTCCTCGTCCGGATCTTCATCTAAGGTGAAATCCTCAAGACGTCTGTCCAAGAATGCAGGACCCTTGAAATCTGAAAGAAAACTCCGGCAAATTACCATAGACGGTATGTATTTTTTATTTATATTTTGTAAACAATATTAATTAAGACAGTAAATTATTTTTAAAAACTATAGACAGCAATTCGTGGAGATAAACTAAATTTTTTTGGCGAAGTATGACAGAGCCACAAAATAAAAAAAATAAAGTGTTTTTATTTAACTTTTTTGTATTTTACTTATTATACTTTAAAAATGAAAAAATTATACTTCAAAAATTGAAAATACTTTAACAATAATTGATGTAATCAAATTATATAAAAACATTAATTGCAATGTATGTTATAATTTAGATTGCATGGTTGCCAAGAAAAAGACTGTCCAACTTTATGCGATGTCTCTGAAGAAGCTGCAATTGTGAACTGCTATCATTTCGGCAGCTGTACATAGAAGTAAGTAATCTGTAAAATTCTATAATATATATGTATTTAAAATAAATAAAAAGTTTGAAATAACCCCGATGTTAAATTTTACGATATTATTATATTACGCAAGATTGAGCAATTAATTTTTCCTCGAATATAGGTATATAAATTTATGCAACCTGCATTGAATCGATATTTCTTTGTTACATGTTGGATTATATAATCATGTGACCCGAGCTTCGGGTTTTATCAAAAATAGTATATATAATTTTTTATGACTGACGTTCCATATTGTCTAATCAGCCGACCTCTTTGTTCACTGCGATCATTGTTCTAGGAGTGGGACCTCTGCCTAATCTTGACTAAAATTTAGAGTTCTCCTCTCTTATGGGAAATTCTTCTCTCCTATAGGAAGAAAAACTGATTACGAGTCGCGTGGCATAGTCACAGCTGTAGGGCACTTAATATAAAGGGAAATTTATAATGGGCTTTATTTGATTAGAGTAAGAAGGAAGGGGTGCCCTCCTGCTAGTTTTAAGCTGTCCCAATTAGATAGCCTCAACCTTCTTGGTCCATATTGAGTTATCGCGTAGAACAAAGGCCTTGAAGGGCGCGGCAGATGGATTTTCATTGCTTGGGAGTGCCGTACTCAAGTGGTCGATACACGCCCAATTGGCAATGAAACAATGGCAGCAAGCTTGCCAGTTTTCTCTCAACAAAACAAAGGGGGTTTGTCTCTGCTTCGTTGAACAAAGTGCTCCGTATTGGCATATTTTAAAGAGAGAAAAAAGGCATCAATGGTTTCTTTGTCTATAATTCTGTCTAAAATATGAAACGTGCTTTATTTGCTCAATTTTTTGTGAATTATAAAACACGTGGACTTTTTGAAGGTTGCATAAACCTATAATTTTAATTAAAATATATCTACTAGTATAAAGGAGTGCTATATGTACAGTACCTGGATAATTCCCATAAATTTTGACAAACAGTTGTCTTCTTCTTATATACATAATCTCGTATATAGATAAACTTGCTTCGACACGTTAAATTATTTTGTTGACAGAAAAAGTTGGTTGTCGGCCAAGTTTCAGAAATTTGGCTCAGTTAACCGAGTGCATATTATAGTGGGTGCAAATTGCTCTGTGTAACTCATTGACGTTTGCGTGTAGTCCAATAAACACTAAACCGATTATTATAGTGTTATCGTTTTTATCTATTTATACAATGCTTATAGGTATATAGAAGGGATTCTCTTTGTTAATAGCTTTTCAATTCAAAGCCGATTCTTAATTTTGTCTCTCTCTCTCATTTTCAGATGAATCCGGCCAATACTCGTATATATCTCCCCGTTGATTCAATTGTTTCCAACTAACTCTTTCATCTTATCTATTATAATGTACAATCTATACATATTTGGTGGCTTGAAGTGTTTCTGTGGATCTTTACGTTGTATTGATTCTATTTGTACAATTTGTTGATAATTCTAGTTATAATTATATCCTTTTATATATTTATTTATCTACGTGCACGATATAATTTTGTATATGATATTGATAGTTAATTTCAAGTAATTGTAAAACTATATATAATGTATACTTCCTTTCAATATGCACGAAATAATGTTGTATATAGTCCAATATATAAATTTAAAATTCATTTATGTTTATATTATGTACGTACTTTGTATTTACCGCAATATATTTATTTTGATATAATTTTTTAATTTTATATATATAACAATACATTCGTTTTAAAAATTATGTATTTGTTTTACTATATATGCGTTTTCATTATATATATTATATAAGAGCGGTTTTCGTGTCATATTCTTGCAAAAATGTGATCGCATGACTACCTTTTCCGTGTGCAAATGCAGATTTTATACCGGTGACGATCAGTAACTATATATATGTATATAATTGTCGCGTTATATGTATATATAGTTGAATACGCATTAATTATAGAATAAATATTATAGACTAATTGTTGGCTATATATGCGAAAGTGTGTGTATACGATAATGTAGCAAATGTAATATATCATAATGTAACACATGCATATTTCCACTTAATATGTAAATATAGACGACAACAAACCTGCAGCTACATATAAAAGTTATTTTCATTATATGTGGTTGATTCCTTATATATATATTGTAGCTACCTGAAGTGCGAGTTTTTGATACTGAAAATATTTTCTTTTTGTCTGCTTCAAAAGTCTCGTTTGTTGCTATGCTATTATTATATATACATGTTATAATAATCTACACATGACAACCAGGTTTTTTCTATATTTATATATGTATAACTGAAAAGGAAGGAGTTACATAATTATACAATACTAATAGCAAAGTAGCGTACGGTCGTTTTATAATGTTTCGAAATTCATCATCGGAATTTTTGAGACGAAAGAAAACAGCCGAAGCTTTTATAGCGGTTATATTGAGAAAAACATTTTGACCTATTGATACACAGATATACATATTTACAATTCATATATAAGATTCAAATCCGGATATATCGAATCAATAAAAAAAATCCATTAGGTATATATATATGAGAAATTCCGATCATCAGGGGCACCTTATATATTTAGAATGTCCATGATGCGATATAGCTTATTACAATGTTTTGTTTCAAAAATACATTTGGTTCATAAAATACATTGTGTTTATTCATGAAATAAAATCGATTAAGTCCACAACAATAAATTAACTCTTATATATATTATACGCATTGTTGTGGATCAGAGAGAGAATGTAGTATTTGATTATATTCAGACATTATTGATTTTAATATGGATTGTTTCGTAAATAAAGCAGTGAACTCTCAAATAAATATAAATGAAACATATAAAAAAATAATAGGGTAATACGATATATAAAGAAAAACTATCCGAAATATATATGGCCGACAATTCGTATATAATAATATATTATATGTGAATCCGATGCACCCATATGTTTCAATTAAAACCTGATATAAGAATTTCGTTATTCCGATAAAAGCGGATCCGATATATTGGGATTTGAGTGTTTATCGTACCTATATATAGTTACGTTTCTATTTTTTATTTTACAAAAGTTTATAATATAATTTTCATTTTTAAATAAAGGAGCATTCGAATATTAACCTCCCAATAGAAAATTGTGCTTATTTTTATATATGCTGCTTATATATAATATTCAATCACCAGGTTTCCATTTTATTAACATAATTTGTAACTTAAGAATGATTTTTATTCGACATCAACAGTTATTTATGAAAAGTGCATTCTCTCTCTATAAACATAATAATAAGTTATTCATCCTAGCAATTCTTCAAATGGATTCATTATTATGTGCATATTTCCCAGTCCAATAACAAAATGCATTATATAAAATGTTTTTGTGAAACACGTGATACCGCATGTGTATATTATATTATAATAAGCTCAGTGACCTTTCTTATTTAACCTGACGAGTCCTGCATTCTTATACATTTATTATATATATATGTAGGCATTTTCACCAAATCAAGACCTATATATATGTATTATATAAAATAATTAATTATTTAATTGTTCATGGTATTATACAAATATTTATAAATGTATGAATTATAATCCGTGGTACATTGGAAAAATCGAAAATCAATGCTCACGAGAGAAAATTATAATTATATAAACATTTTTGACTATATTGGTATTTTTACCATTTGTTGATCATTTCTAATTTCTGAAAGTTATATATTTATGTAACTGCACGCATTGTCTAAGCGGGGTGCATGTGTGTGCATTCCGCAAATTGTCTGCGTCCCATTTGTAGGACATGTGACTGCAATTACGGTTATAAAACCTAATAACACCGAATACATTATTATATGTGTATATATATTATATAACAAAACAAAAATCTTCTAAAAAATCATGGTTACATTATATTATCATCCATTATAGGTACAGCTATATAGACGTATATATAGACACCCTAAGTTATAGGTATATCATGTATAATAGACGATATAATATTTCTCATAAATTATAATTTCAAGGGTCGGCGTTTGTATACATATTTTCTGGGATGAAATGAGGACACATTCCTATAATATATATACATTATAATTATATAAAAGATCTTTGTCTAAAATTAAGCGAAATATACATATATATTAAGTGTATAATGCACAATTTTACATTAGGCTTTTGTATAAAATCAACTGTTAACAGTCTGGCAACTGTTCTTTTTCTTTAACCTTGAAAAAGATTTCTTTGTTCGGGTGGTACCGTACGCACACTAAAGAATTGAGCGCACTCTTTGTATACATTATATATACTGGCAAGCAGTGACAGAAAATTCTCAAACGAAATTCTATAAAAGCTAATATCGCATCGCATATATATGAGTGAACGGTGCTTCTTTGTTTATCTTTTATAACTTACAGAAGATGATAGACACGGAAGAGGAAGTTCCTTCCTGCAAATATGTTATGAGCAGAAAGGTCTCCTTGTGCATATACCGTCTCGTGACCTTTTTCTGACCCCTTGTCGAGTTCTCATATGCAGGAAATGCGAATGAAGAACCCGTGTATGGGAGTGGGGGTTGGAAAACTGGAGAAGACGATCAACTGGAGAAGATTATTTCGGGTTTAAAACGATCAAAACCATCTAATGGTGCTCAGTGTGTATCGTCAACGCTTGAACAAACTAGATATTAATAACATTATTTCAATCTTTTCGCTGAAACATGCAGAGTACTGCAGCACCCTTTTTTCGGTTAGATGAACGTAACTACTTATATCTAGAAATTATGTATTTATCTCATTGGTTCTTTAACGATATTGAATTAAAGCCGATTGTCTTATTTCGTTCTGCTTTTCAATTGTAGATAACAAAAGGGGGTATTAACTAAGTATTGCGGGGGTAATAATGTACTTTTAAAAGCTGGTGCCTTTTATCGGTAAAAATTCCCTTTTCGAAAGTACACTACCACAAACCATATATTTGTAATTATTTCATTAATAATAAATATATATATCTTCAACATAAAAAATACATAATTGCATTACCACGAATTATAATTTTGGCATTAATTATCGGAATAAAAACGATCAACTGGAGAAAAAATACAACGGGAACAAATCTTCTCCAGTTGTATGAGGTCGAGAATAAAAACGATCAACTCGAGATGAAAATAATCTTCTCCATACAGTTAGTTGTTCGTCTTCTCCAATGGGAGTGTGTACATTTAATAAATCAAAAATCAATACTCGTGTATATATAGGCAAATTAAAATTATAACTGTCACAAATTTATATAGAAATTAATGGAATCATGGGAGGTTTTATATTATTATATGGGTATATATTATCAAATTTATTCTTAAAGATAAATAAATGTTATGGAATAATATAATTAATTTGCTGAAATTGTTTATACCTATATATTTTTTCTTGTTCTTTCGTTTGAAAATCCATTCAAAATCTTTCCACAAATTTTTATCACAGTCTCTAATATGATATACTAATAAATAATGGAGGCTATATGATGAATTTTGTTACCTCTTATTTTTGTAATCAACACGCTTATATATAGAAGATTTCTGAAAACAGCGTGTCTGTCATATAAGTGTGCGTCTGAAAATGGGACCTTATGCAAGGCACGAGTATAAGAAAACCCATATTGCATAAGGTTAAACAAAATTTAAGCCTCGTAAAACTTAAAAATCAGAACATGAACAAAGACTTTTCTCATTATAAATATATATGTGTGCGTCAGTAATTATACTTGACGTTGTACGATATATATATATATACATATAACACCCTACATACATGTACAGCAAATGCATACAAATAGAAGATGGCACAAATAGCTTGATCAAAAAGCTCTTTACTTATAGGGTGCAACTGTCAATCCACATATCCACGATTAGTATAGTTGCTTGCTGCAAATTAATGCATCGCTCGGCGGCAACTCAGCGGAAAATTATACAGTTCCATGATAAACAAAGAACACCCAACCCAGATACAACATGTGAAGGCATAACTTATACATTATAGCCGAAAAGGCGAGCGGATGAAACCGATAATGTACACAAAATGAGTTGCTGGGAATCAATATGTACGTGCTTCCTGAGTAACTACATAATATAACATTTCCTGACAGACGTGCAGGTAAAAGGAAATCAGAGTTTATAATGTAGCATAATAATTCTACAGTGAGGCATGGTGTGGTCGGCAACATTTATCCATTAAAATATAGACGGATATACGCTATACAAATGACGTTTTAGTGTTATATGCGCTTTAAAATCAAGTATTTTATACTTGAAATTGGAAAAATTGAACTCCTGCTGCGACAATTCTAGCTGCATTATATATAGAACTATAATAGGAACACAGCTAAGTTTTAATCTATGACCAATTTACTATTGACGCTGTAATGCACAGTTACATATCTATAAGCCATAATTTATATGAAAGCCAAATAAATAAAATTAAATTAAAAAAATATTTACAATTATACAATTAAGCTTAGATAGATATATTGTTATTATCATAAAATATATTTAGAAACGCTCTTAAAAATTAAACTGAAATTATAATCCTATGTTTATTTTTGCTCCATTCTGTAAATATATAGACTTTGTTTATATATATATATAAGCAAAAGTTGTAATTTAAAAAATTAAATGCTCACATTCACTGATACATTGAATGATTTATTTATTATAACAGTGTAATTTTTAGGTTTTTCTCTCATATATGTCTCATGTATAAAAATAAAAATTGTTATATACTTCGAACTTTGTGGATATATAATTGGAGTAACTTTTTTGAAGGACAAACCTAGAATCACTGAACACACCTAGGTTTTTTCCTCAAATGTTATATTTATATTTGGGGTCAACAAAAAATTTGGTTTTAATAAAATTACCTTCTACATGAATTGTGCTAATTTTTGGTTATATTTTAAATTTGGTTAAATTTTATATCTTTACATAGCTATAATATATATGTGCGAATTTTTTTGTACACTCCTATATATACATGGCACATTGGAATAATTGCAGCTGATAATTTGAAGTATTTATAAGCATAAAGATAAAACCACAGAAAGCAATTATATATAGAGAGTATAATATAAATTGTCTTGACAAAGACAAAGGCTTCCATTTATTATTTTCGGTACCTATATACTGAAACACACAGCTGCGATAAGGGATTGCAAGGAATGTCTATAAATCGTCTACACCAAGCTGTCATTATCCCACATTGTAAAGATAGCTTTGTTAGAACAGGAGATAATTGAATTTGGCGAGAAAATGGTGGCTTCGATGACCATAGCAGCTGCTAATCAATGGACCGAATCAGACAATGATGTATATAAAGATGGCACGAGAATTAACAATTTTCGCAATTAAAATCCTGATTAAAATTTGGAATATATTATATTAATATTGACTTAGTTTAAAACTTAAAATTATTTGGTTGAAAATTATAATTACATATGCATAATAGCATCTAATTATGGACTCATATTATATTACTCTCATAATAAATATGTATTATATGGTTATAATATAATATAATATAATATAATATAATGATCATTAACTGTATAATGGAAAATAGAATCTATATATACATTAATATATTACATTAGTCGTTATTATTTACACGTATATATTTAAAGAATCTATTTATAATAAAAAATAACAATTGTGAAATAGTCATTAAATGCCAACAACAATTATATATATAACATTAATATTATTGCAAAAGTGTTTTTTATAAAAAAAGTTTCCAATTTTTGCAATTTTTTAACCAAACATAAAATTTTCTTCTGAGTATAAATTTAGGAATAACACATTTGTTTAACAAATTGAGTCCAACATTATTTCACTATATAAAATATTCTTGATGTTGAACAAAGCTCATAAATTCTTTGCCTTGAATGCTTTGTTCTCTAACCATATATATATATATATATATATACAGACAAGAATTATTATGTTAGGCTTGTGTAATCCGCCATATAAATTTGCTCTTTGTTACGCCACGCGACACCTTAATTAGAATTCTTTTTACCCATATATATATATTGCTCTTTGATAATTGGAGGGGAAATGTTTATTTGCATAAAAGGGGGTCCTTTGTAATTTTGCATAATGACATCATCTTTATAATTATCATCTTTGAATTATTTTTTTGATTAATTAATACTATCTATATAAAGTTAGACTATATATAACTACGAAAAAAAATTATATAAACATAATTATATATATATGTAATTATAATTCAAACAAACAATAACAATAATTAATAATTAGGACCAACTTTTTTACATATATATATATATAGATCCGAAATAAAATAAATCATTTTAGAGTTTAAACATAACAGCGTGTTTAATATAATTTTCTTCAATACCTAAATCAAAAATACTGAACTACTATATATATATAAATAAATATAATATATATAGATCAATACATTTTTGTTAGTTTTTTTTTAAAAAGTCTGAAATGCATGACATAATATATATTCTTGCTGTATATATACAGTCAACGTAATGCATTGGAGAAATATTTACAAAAATCTGCAAGTGAAAAATAAAATACATTTTTGACATTGTAAAAGAATTTTATTCAAAACATTAAAAACTACGAAGTGCTATAACATAATATATTATGGTGAGTGGGGTGTCTATATTATATTTTAGTGAGTGACATTTCATCTACAACCAAAGAACGAAACTCATATTTTGATGATGCAAATCGACTTTGACCCGGTTCTTTAAAGGCTTCTATAGTGTGAACCAAGGTGAACAATCGACACTTGATGCCCATTACCGCAAAGTGGAAGGATGTCGAGGATTGAAATATTTCCGAACGAATAAATAGGCTTTTGGACTATAATAATGGAGAGTTGTTGCAAATTTTCTTACTTAATAGATATTTTTGATGTTTTTTACCTTTTGAAATTATCTTCTTTATAAGACAAATGATGTCACCTTCATAAAATAAATTCAGATATAATAAGTTTTTTTATCCACCAAAATTTTATTTTGCCGTTTACATAAGTAAAACACGCTTAAATTTTCTAATTCCGTTTTGAAATCGTGTATTTTGCACCAAAGTAAATTAAAGCTCTATTTTTCTCTATTGATTTTTAAAGCATCAGGGCATGACACACGGTATTGAATATTTTTGTTGAACACATTTTGAGTTCGAGGCCGATTATAACGCCTCTTAAAATTAAAAATTATAAAATCGAAAAATACAAAATGTGCACTACAAATAACAGATTAATTCGACGAAATAAAATCTTGACGTTTTAAAGTCCGTTGATTTCTCCTATAATGGATCTTTAGAAAATTTGTGAAATGAAAAGTTCAAATCTCTGTATAGTCACAATTATTGCAGCCATATACAAACACCGAACATACTTTATAGAACTTCTTCGTTTCTTCGTGTTTTCAACATTCATAATTATTAATAAATATCCCTAATAACAATATAATAGGGACTTTACGTGTAGATAAGTGCGTGAATACTAAAATTATTCTGTAAAGATATTTTAGTATGATTTAAATAACAGAAAATGAAAAATTTCGCCATGCATGTTTCCCACTTATACAACTCATTGAAAATATAATAAAGACATGTTTTATCGATTGACGGAACATATAGTGGAGTGCCCTTTACCCTTGTTTCTCACAACACTATCAGGAGGCTTTAGCCCCTCTCTACCCATTCTGAATTTTAACACACCGTCGCGTCGGTAATATACAAGATTCAATGGAAGATACAAAATACAGTGTTACCCTTATTTTCCCATAAATCAGAAAATATGTTTGGGGAATGGGAAGATTGTCGAAGAGGAGATTCGAGTGAACTGATATCAAAACTCAAGATGGACATCTTAAAGAAAATTTTTGTTTCATGTGCAGTTTGGAAAATTTTCGGATAATTATATATTTGGATAATATTTGACAATATAGCAAACATAGACAAAAAATTTAATGCCGATTTCCGAGTAAGAGTTATTAAATGCCAAGTTGAGATGAAAAATTTCCGCTATTTGTTTGGTTTACATTTGGGATATTTACTATTTTCACATAAGTATGTAGACAAACTTATATCAAGGGTCTTCACTTTACAAGTCATATCATCTATATGGTGAGGGTCAATGTATGATCTCTAATCTGACCATTCAAGTTTTACATATCATGAGAAATAAAACATATATTATTTCACTTTATTTTACTTATAGATGGCAGTAAAGAAAGACACCCACACATATTTTTTGATAAATAAATATTTAAATACTATGTGTCATGTAACAATTATGTAACAATTTCGTACAAATTTCGACTCTAATTGCGGAAAAAATTGAATTATATTTCTATAATGCCTCAATTGCGCATTGTCGATTTTTGAGTTCCCCACCAAATATTACACTCTACGGCCCAGCTGTATCCCCCATACTAATAACAAATGCCAATTAAGAATTTTCATGATTTGTATAGGTGACCGATCTTATTACACACATACGCCTAAATAAATACCAACACCTGTATAAAAATGTGGCAATTGATGAATTAAAATCGATTAAAAAATGTATACTTACCTATTCCAATAACACATATCGACAAACTTATTCGACTACTCGGCCGTACTACTGATTCATAAAGTTTCCCTTTGAGCAGCCGAATATATAAAGGCAACAATTAAAATGGTTATATAATACGGCCTCAAGACTCAGGCATCAGTATTTAATTATCTTGTCATTTTAATGACATAGACAATATTCAATTCCTTTGCTTATCGCAATATAATATACTATATAAGAAAATGAACCATATTTCGGAAAAATTTGGGGATATTATGTAGCAGCTCAAATTGGTACAATTATAGATGAGAGTTTGGACGACTTGTTTTAATTTTCAGGTTTCAAATTACCAAATTCTGAAAAATTTACCCAATAGATTGAATGACGATTTTTGATATTTTATAATTTTAGGATTATGTAGAATCTAATTTTCAAATATTACTTAGGTATCACAAAGATAATATCACATCAAAGTATTGTCAAGATGTACCACTCAAATATCAAACTGCATTTCAAAATTGCCGAATGATCAATTTTTCTAACGATATATTTCATTGAGATTAAATAATAAATATTAATAAGTATGAATATTATTTTCTTATACTAAATACTACTTATAAGTAGTAAGTCATATCAAATACGAATACAATTCAAAGCTATAAAACAGGATCATTGATAAAAAAGAATAATTAATTACCGACTTATTAAGTAACAATAATTTTATTTAGAATAAATATTATATAAAAAACAATTAGATTACAATATAGAACAATAAATACAAGCACCTTTTATTTGGTTTAATACTGATATCATTGTCAATTGGTACACAAATCATGTATACCTAATAAAATCGACAGAAGTAAATTATCATGATCTTTGACAAAACAGCAAAATTATTCAAGAAGAATTCAAATCAGTAAAAAAAATTAAAACGATGTAATATTACAATAATATGTAAAATTGAAATGATGAAAAAAGATAAATATATTACAAGTTAATATGAGAATGTGTACAATTAAATATTTCAATATATTAAAAGAATAAATAAAAAATGTATGACTGCGCGTAAATATTTTTAGAACTAATAATATGTATTCAAATAGGAAGGGATACATTAACAACTATAAAAAAATGTATTATTTAAAACTGCTAATCAAAGAATATAGAGCGAGCGACAAGAACCCTCACAATAAAAAATAGTAAAAAATAGTTGGCAACTAAATTTACACACTACTAACTATGACAAGTCATAGTCAGTAGTTGTCTATGGAAAGTATAGGAGCTTATATTAATAATAAATGCATTAATATCTCCCATGAATTTCGTATTGAATATTGATATATGTAGATATATTATAATTATATAGATTTAAAAAGTTTCGAGTTTTCTAGCGCTTTTAGGATAGAGTGAGGGTTCTTGTCGCTCGCTCAATATTCTTTGCTGCTAATCGAATCCTATTTAATAGATTATTATGATAATATTAAAAAAAAAATTAAAAAACGTTTTGACTGTTACTATCAATAAAGTTCAAAGAGCTGTATCCTCTACACGCAGTTTAGATCAGGACATACGATCAATAGAACCAGTCATCGAGGGTGTCTGAGACTGTGGGAAAAAGGCCACATGAAGTGATTGTTCCTGGTCCTGTCTCCATGACGCTTGCAAATGATCCGAGGACTTCTGTCGGCTTTGAAAACGGCGCTGTTTGTGCTTGGAGATGAGCTCCTCCGTAGAGCTACAGGGCCGGAGTTCCCTGCGTCCTGCGCCTCCGCTGTGGTGATAGGTCGGTGGCGGGGGAATTAGTGACATCGCGCGTCGAGTGGTACTCGGCTGGGGCTGCTGGACTGAGCCATCGTCGGAATTGTCTTCGTCTTGGAATCCTGCTGGTCCTGAGGAGGCTGCTTTGAGCGTTCGGAGAGTCGACAGTATACGAGAGAGTTTGGTGTCCATTGTGTTCATTGTAGATTCTAGGCAACATAGACGACCGATCACCGTTGTCTTGTGACGATCGTTCTTATCCCAGGCGCTTGGTTTTCCCAGAGTCTGGTCGAAACTAAAAAGAATTAGACAGTGGACAGTGGACAGTGGACAGGCGAACTGTATAATTAATTTATTTTAAAGACTTAATATATCCGAGCTTGTAATATTTGGCCATCACAAATAATCTGTATGATAATTTTGTGATATTTCCGACAATTTTATATCGGACATTTAACAATAATTATTTCAAGTCTTTTCCAAAAAGTAAAAAGAATAAATCTAAAAGTTTTTGTATACAAAAGTTTTTTACACAAAAGAAACTCATATTTTTTATTGAACCGATTAAAATAATTAATATTATGTCTAAAATGAAGCAATAATTAAATACATAGTATATTTGCTTAAAATACTTGTAACAAATTTGATTTTTGATTGTATTGAAAATATAACAGAAAATGTTTTAAATTCTGTTGCACACTTTAAAAGCAAAATTGTTTGATAATTTAAAATACTTGTTCTATAAAATTAAAATAATCTAGTTATATTTAATTATGATAATAAATTAATTAATTGAGTATATTTCACATATGTATACATCTAACAATCAATTCAGCAATGTAATATATACACCAAGGATTAGTTTTGACAAATAAAATCAATTTATATTTACTCCAAATAAAAATATTTTTTATTATAAATCTTCATAATTCATTATAAGTCTTAGTTTAAAAAGTTCATATATGCATTCTCCAGAGTAACCACCAGCGATTGGGATGAGATCAAACAACAAACCACGATAGATATATATACAACAAAAAGAAATAAAAGAATGGCTTCAGTATTTTCCAATCAACTTTTAAACCCGCCATCTACATTAATGAAATTATTCCTCTATAAGGTATTTCTGCTCGTCTTTTAATGTCTTTTATAATCAGATGAAACGTTGGTATATAAATATATCAGTTTCGCTGTAGTTATCACTATAATGTCAGTCATTTACATTTTATCAATTCTCGATAAATATGGAAACTTTTATCGGGCAAATTCTTTCTCTCTTTATTATTGGTGATAAATTCGTTTTGATACAATGCAAACAAATTAATTCCAAGTGATATATTGACCTTTTCTAGATACATTTTAAAATGCTGAGTCCAAATATTATATCATTTAAATTAGAAAGATATTTTTCCCTTTCTGAAAAATTAATAATGTGTAAATATGCAGCATTTCCTTTAATGGACTTCTATATTTAACTTTAACTTTCATTTACATTTATCTATTTATGAATGATAAATGAATATTGAATTTACCAAATATAGGATTGCAGGATTACTGACTAAATTAAAAACGTCAAAATAGTTCTCATGAAAATTTATTGAAAATTGACAACTTATTTATTGAATAAAACAAATAACTATAAAATTAAATTAAATTAATTAAAATGTTACCGTCTTTGTAATTCCTTCATCCTAACCATCATATTGAGATGGCCTTGAGAGTATTGTTCAATCACATCCCGAACATCGTAGGGTTTGCGTGCCAGCTGAAGTAAATAGATGTGGAATAGAGATATATACAAATTTATATCATGATTCTGACCTTCTTAGTTGTAACGTTAAATATGTGAATTTAGGTCGACAGTTAGTTAAAAATATATTAACATTTTCAAAATAACATCAAAAAACCGTTTCTTCCCTATAAATTGATTTAAAATAATTATTTAAATATAATTTTTAATATCTAAATGAAAATAAAAAGATGCAAAATCTGCAAAGGATGTTCAAACATATATGGTCATGGAGGTCTCCATAGAGGTCATAGAAAATCGGATATATACCTACTCTAAAATGATCCCTTTTAAATTAAAATGATTTAAAACATTAGCTGTGCTATAAAAAATCTTATGGATCAGTATAACATTGCTTATTATTTGTGCATTTTACATTATTTATTTTGATATTTTTGAGCAAATTGTCTAATATTCTTCATTTATAAGAATTAGGTTATAACATTAATTTTATAAATAGTGAAATAATCACAAAGATTAAAATAATTATCAAGAGTTGTAAACCAAGACTATAATGATTACTATTTATATGAATCCAGTTCACAATAAAGACGTTAATTATTTAGGGCTGGTCAAACATCACACTTCTCATATACGAAAACATTTTATATTGTTAATAATAATTAGTTTGCTAACATTAATTGAGGCGTGTGAGAACAAGAGCGAAAATCTTTGTGGTGTAGAATTCAAAAGAATACAACTGTTAAAATCGCTTGCTTAATAGCAGTGATTGTCTGAATCTCGTGTGCCAACCATTCGAAATATTCAAAACGTATTTTGGATCATGTTTTCGCATTTTCCAGTTATCAATTTACCCAAATCATCGATAATGTCTATTATGACACAAAAAAGGTAATCCATACATTTTACGGGTCTGAGTCTTCTAACTCAACTATTTGTAAATCATTCATGCAAAAAAAACTATTCGTCTGTCTAAAATAGCTCATAATATGATGTTACCGCAGATATCAAACATTTAACAATTAATTTAGAACTCAAAAATGTGTTTAAATGTTTAGTATTTTTAAAGAAGTTGCCTTTTGGAGAAAATCAAATTAAATTTTATAGAGAGACAAGACATATTTTAAATATTTCCCCGTAAATGTAAAATTTTTCCAACTTTAATTTGTAATCTAGTCGTTTATCTATGGATGTTTCAATAACTTTATTTTTCTATTTAAATATAAATAAATTAAAACATAGAAAATAAAAAATTAATTAACTACATTTTTTAACAAAACAAAAAATTCACAGAATGTTTTATCGATTCAAACAAAAGTTAAATTCATTCTTAGCTTCTTAAAAAAAAGAAAATTGTTACCAAAGCGATTAGAATATAGGACATAATTTTTGTATAGAAAGGTCATTTTTTATATTTACCTTGAATTAAAAATATAGGCAAAACTATACAATAATTTGAACAAGTTTTTTAAAAAGACAAAATGCGTATGGAGAAAAGGAAGTGGAATTTGACAAAATATCTGAAATAAAAAGTATTTAATAATATCTTCTATGTTACCGAGTTCAAAATAGTATTGAAAATTAATTTTAAATAAATACCTATACGCTAAAGGTGACATCCTTTTGGAGTCATGCAAAGTAATCGATTATTTTCTGCTTTATTTACTATGATGCACCATTTTAAACTTGAAAATGATATTATTGATACAACAACAAAATGTCAAAATGTGTTACCTGAAATTTTCGTCGCGAAACAAAGAAACGCATTCTTCGAATTACGCGGATTGCAATTTTATGGCTTTCGTTCAGACTAAAATAAATATAGAGATAATCGTTATTTATGGAATCAAAATAGTTATATTCGAAACCGTCGTTATAATAGAAACATTGGTTAAAATAGAAACTGGTAATCTGTAGAAACTGTGGTAATCTGTAGAAACTGTAATTTTATGTAGAAACAGTGGTTATCTGTAGAAACTGTGGTTATGCGTAGAAACTGTAATTTTATGTAGAAACAGTGGTTATCTGTAGAAACTGTGCTTATCTGAAAAGTGGTTATCTGCAGAAACTGCGGTTATATAAACAGTGGATATCTATATTAGCAATAATTATGGAACAAATTCTTAAAATCGCATTTTACACGATAAAATATATTCACAATAATAAACATTAAATAAAGATAAATTACCCATATAAAATCCAAACATTTATTGAAAATATTATATACGTACGTTAGTTTCATTAGACTAAAAAATAGATTTCCAAGTAGTCATAAAACTATTATTGTAACAACTAACAAATGTCCGACGTTCCTTTTAATTGTCACTAAAAAGTATAACAAGGTTGACTGACTCACACCAGAGGAGGACGTTGATTGGTTTCCTCGTTGTCTTGGTCTGTATCGTCCCCGGTGGGGTAGTCCATGGTGGCCTGAGATCTTCGTTTTGGATGTCCTAGTTTAAACAATATTATCTGTATAAGTTCGACCTAATTATTCACCTATTTCATAATGTCACTTTTATATAAACTTTAAAATCACTTATTTTCTTAAAAAATATTTATTTCTAAAGTCATTTTAATTTGCCATTTGACAAAAAGAAGATGTTTTGAAAGGTCTACAATGACAGATGGAACCTTTTAAAAAGTAAATTCTTAAACTCTTTTAGAGTTGCAGGAATACAAACGAACTTGGTGACTCTCCCTCCTCCTTCCCTCTGAAAGCAGACAGTCGTCTGCGACGAACAGCGATCGACTGGCTGGCTCGACGGGCAATGTTTCCCAGAACCCCACCCCCGGTGACCGTGTCTCGTCGCGAGGAGGAATTGTTAGTCGTGTTGGAGGAATGATGATGGTGTTGTTGAAGGGTGTAGAGTTTCCAGGTGGCTGTGAGTTGGCTGCCTGGAGCAGAGGCGTAACAACGCCATAAACACTGAAAGTAGACATTAGAAGAGGTTGAATAAGACACTCTAGATTTCAAATATAGAGTAATCATGAAAAGGATTTTGCCCTAAACTTAATGGGAAATATTCTGCGCTTAATATATAATAAAAGAGTTTCCAAAACAAATTTTATTGCAGGGTTAACTTTTTAATTTAAATAAAATTATAATTCAATGTTCAACATTTTTATTCACAAAAATTAAATTAAATTGTATTTATTTATTTTTTTACTAACAAAAAATTTAACCATCGATACTAGTCAAGTAAGAATCCCATCTCATAAATTTTCGATCAACCAAAGCGCACTTTTATTACGTCATTCTATTTTTTAGAACGATGACTCACGGCGTAGATATACCCATTCCATACCACTTCTAATAATAAAAAAACTTGATTAAAACTAATCGCAAAATCTAATTAAATAATTAGCTAACAAAAGTTTGTCTTATTACGGATCTGTCAGCAACTGTCCGAAGTTGGCATTTTATCGGCGATCAAACTTTAATTATACAAATATCGTAGTTCAGTTAAGGTGGCACTTTTGGTTGGGTTTTAGTAAATCAGACTACCTAATCAAACATCGGTTGATTTCGTTTGATCGACAACCTAAAAATCATTCGGGGATAATTCTGCACTTCAAGAAGTAGAGTTAGGGGTATGGTGTTGTAATGAGCGAGAATCCGAAAAAGTAAATAAAATCAAATGTTTTTCACTCAATTGCACATACGTTTTTATTGTAAAAAGATTGAAGTTTAGTATGGACAACTTTAAAACTGACTGCATGATGCTATTCAATTCTGAACCTTAAAAACTTTTATCACAAGTTGGAACAAATTGTAGGAAATCAATTTTATTCACAGAATTAAAAAAATGTTGGAATTTTGTAAATATTCAATGTTTTATGATGTAATTGATAAAACATTTAGTTGAAACAAATTAAGAGAACGATTTTATCAAAATAAAAATCCAGATTAACCGAAGTGGAAAGTACTAAAAAAATAAAATCCATTTTTAAATAGGGGAATTATATGCGTGTAATTTGTAGAAGATATAATTATTATACATGAGTAGCAATTCTGAATACTATAACACAATTAAATATAACATTTCCGAAAAGTGTGTCAACTCGTCTAAAATATCTTCACATATTATGCAGATTAGAAATCATTCACTTTAGGGTAACACATTTTTAAATTTCCATCCTCAAATTACGGCAGTTATTGCTGATATAGAGTGAATTATTTCCAATGTAGTATTACTACAATTTATGGGTTAATGATCTCAGAGAAAAACAAAAACAGAATGTTTAATTTTAAATCGAGGACCATTTTAAGGATTTTTCATACTTTTTTATTTGATAAGGGTAAGAAAACAGACTTCTTTGAGAAAACAGTAAAGAAAACAGTTATCTTTTTTATGATATATAAATCTTACTTCCAATTAAGGCAAAAATAATTAATATTATCATTTTAAGGATCCAGTGAGCATAACAGGTCAGATATATCATAATATGAATGTTTGGGGTATTATCGTTTACCAAACGGAAAACAAAAAGATCCATATAAAAAATAGTGTTCAAACTATTCCAAATCATTCATTGAATGAAGACATTAACAGCGATTAAGTTTAAAAAGTTTTCTTAATAAAGTTAGTTTGGTTAACACAACGCACCTTCTAAATAACACAGGGTTGCCTCGCTTTTCCCAATTTGAAATTCAAGCGATTTTCAAGGGTTTATTTTATTAATTTAAAAATGTTTTAATATATTTATATCATAATATTGTTAATAATCACAATAATATATAAAAAATATGAAAGAACAGATTATGTATCACGTTAATAAATTTGATTTTTTGAATGAACTGGTCTAATATATTATTGTACAAAATTAAAAAAATTGACATGATAAAAAAACTAGAATAGGATTAAAATTCAAATGGGTTCAAAGGTTAAGGGGACACATTTCATCGGTTCACAAGGGATAGTTATAGGAACCCTCATAACAAATATATATGTTGATCAGGTGTTATTATTCAATAATAATATTATTAAGTGATATGAATTGAAATAAGGGCAATGCTCTCAATTATAGTGTATTAAAATTGTGGTTTAAATGAGAATATATCAAAGTTTCAAATTTTCTACAGCAATGGTTTTCAAAATTGACAGTTAATAGATAAGTAAAATTATCATTATCATATCATAATCATATCATTATCATAAAACACTATTATATTAAAAAGTACTTAAAATGACCGAAAAATAACGAAATTATTTAAATATAGAAATGTTTGGATCTTTGAAATTCACTTTATTACTCTAGACTTACTTGAATCAAACTAGCCGCAGCAGGGATCTGACGATTAAAGTGTTTCTGGCGTTGCTTTTGTTGAACCTTGAGAGCAAAGCCGGAACCCAAAATTCCCTTTCAAAAATGAAACGAATTGATGGGAGTTTGTAACCAGAAACAATAAAACGAATTCAGAAAAGCGATTAAAAATATTGTTGTGAAACTTTTTAGATCATGTTGAAATCATGCAATTAAACAAAATCGAACATAAAATACTGGAAAGACGTAAAGATTCGTTAAAATCGTTCAGTCTGACAATATGTACTTTGTGTAAAGGTTTTTAAAACTATTATTTTGAGTATATTAATCACAGAATGAATTATTATAGAAATTACATAACTAATAATTACTAAACAAAAATTAATAAAATAAATGTGTCAAACAGTTACCATAGTAACGACTCGTTATTTATATACAAATAGCTTCCGATTGAAATTCAGAAAAGTTGTTCGAGAAATTTAAAAAAATAAATAACTCTAATATTTATTGCAACAAAATCGCTACTACATAAATTAACTTTTTAACATCACAAAGTTCATGATTTTGTTGATAAATTAAAATAATTATAATGAAATTTTATTAAAATTATGGAACTAGAGCTAAAAATTATTATTAAAAAGTCAATCAACATACAGCTGGCAGTGCAAAAAACGAGATTGCAAAAACTGAAAAGCAGGAGGCAACGACTTTCCCCATCCAGGTTTTGGGGACTGCATCACCATACCCAATTGTGGTCACCGTCACCTGTAATTCAAGACAAAAATGCAGTTAATAACTACTTAAGGGGAACATGGTGTGATTTATTCAATTCTTAATTCTTTATTTCACCTTTGTGATGTACTTTACACATTTTAAGAGAAAACGATAACAGTTGACACAATTTATTTGTAATACATTTAAAATTAAAAACGCAGGAAATACTTGAAATATTATATATGTAGAAATTGAGTTAATGAAATCGCTTACATACGATACATAATTAATAAACTTTAATCCATTTCCTTTGATGAAATATAAAACTTTAAAAAGAATAAATCCTCACTAGGATATCAATGTAATGGAATTATTATTAATTTATTGATTTTAGACTAATATAGCGAATTAATCACATAAAAGAACAAGTAAAATAATAACTTCAAAAGTAAACGAACAAAGAGTATGTCATATTCATTTAGAAGCAAAATTTTTCTCGAATTTCACTATAAATATAATCTCAAATAGAAATTCAATGAAAACAATTCGTGATTTAAAAATATAATATTGACATTTATTTCCAATTTATTTTTAGATAATAAAGAAATATCGTTTCTAATAAAATATCATGAATCTACAGGAAAAGCTCACCGGATAAACACGGAAAATGTGCCTAAAGAAAACTGACAAAATTGACATTTTTACAAAACAGGTTTTAGTTTGAGAAGCGTATAATGATGGATAAATGTCAAATATAATAGACTAAAAATTTATAGAAATTTGGAGTAACATATCTGTTTGTCATAATAATGCTGTTAATTGCATAATTTTATCATTGCTTAATTTCTATATAGTTACTTATCTACATTGTCCGATGACGTCAACAATGAACTAATTTTCCGCTAATGTAAATAATTTTAATAGGAAATGGTGCAAATGTGGTGCATAACTACCTAGTCTCCATGAATTTGAAATTAGACTTAGAAATTAAACAAAAGGTTAAATATTAAATAATTGTATTATTTATCTTTTTGATTGAATCGACAGTTAAATTTATATTAACCTGTGATCGTCTGCTTCAGTCTGGAGTAGGGAATGTATTGTTACAAAGTCTCTACTACCAGATTTATAAATGCGAACTCACCACCCCCCACCAGAGAGCGTCTGCATAACTCGTGAAGTCGGAGGTTCGACTGTCCCCATAATTGGTCTCAGCAAGGTATACGAAATAAGAAGAGAATATGAGACCCAAAAATCCGATGTAGAGAGTCGTGATCAACTCCTGAAATCCAAATGAACAATACTGCAGCTTATCAAATTTATCTTCTGGGGAAATATCCTTTCCCATTTTAAAATTATTATCAATGACATCTTTTTCGTGTAATGAAACATTTTCAATTATTTAAAACGGTATTTTTGTGGTTAAAAAACAAAATTTTTGTAAGCATTCACATACCAGAAACCAAATATATCAAAACAGGTATCAGTTGTTTTTAAACAATTTGAAATTTCAAACATTTAACCCTTCAACTTCTTTAAAACCATATCATACATATTTTAATAAATTTATAAGCAGTATTTATTATATTTACCAAATATGTTAAACAAATGGGACAATTTTCAATGAGCATTTGAGATAAAAAAAGAGGTATTTCAAATTCAACATTGGTAATTCAAGTTCGCAAGCATACTACTAGTGCACTACAAATATTAATTTAGGAATTTAAATTCGTTTAATCACATTCAATTGCACATTAAATTTAAAAAGAAAAATACAATTGTAGTTATTATTAGCGGTTAATTTTTATCACAGTGAGTGTTTTTTATTTTAACTTTTATTATACATTTAGTAGTTTTGTATATTTTTATTGTGTGTCACGCTGACATACTGCCATAATATAAACATTCTGCTTCAAATATTCAATTTTAAAAATTTTATATTCATGTATATGAATTATTTCTTTTAAAATATAAGGAAACCTTTTTGAGAATTGTCCCCCTGTCAATAACAATTATCTCACCTGTCTGTGAATATATACAACAGAACCAAGTAGTCTCCATGTTCCTCCTTGTCTGTCAACGTGAAGCATTCGAAGGATTTGAAGAAAACGGACACCACTAAAAAATAATAATTCTTGAAGTTTTGTAAAAAAACAATGCATTTTTTTATTTAAAATTTATTTAAAAGTTAAAAAATCAAAGAATCTTTAGAATAAGACAGAAGATATCTTACCGAATTGCCGAAGTTGCGAACACTTGACCTTTACTACCAACAGATAAGACAATAATTGATGCAACAACCACGATGAGATCTGCATTCAAATCATAAATATAATTTATGTATTGAAAATATATATAATCTTATGCGAACATTTATATAAAGTAGCTAAAATGATCAATTATAAATCGAATAATTATTGATTCTGTTTAATTAACTTAACCCTATCTTACCCGACGTGCTAATTGTCGCACTTAGAATCAGTCCGCCCCTTATAATTCGCCTCCCTTTTTGATAATGTCTTGAAATTTGGTATGTAGGTAAACTAAAGTGTTTTAGTCTTAATTCCGTAGAATAATATAAATATATTTCATGTGTTTATTCTTGAATAATTATTGTTTATATTACTGAGTATTCACGTACATAGTTCTCCTCATGCATTTGGTAGTATATTGGTAATAAATTTAAGTGAGTTTATATTCTATGATTTTAATAACAAGTTTCTCAGGATTGATTCTTCAGATTTTTGGTATTTTTTTGTCCTCTTCTGCTGATATTTTGATCTATAACAGGGATGGTCCATCATTTTGTAACAAAAATAACAGATAGATTTTTTTTCATACAACACAACTTAAGTATTGTTTTTGTCAAATTAAAATCATTTAATTAAAATTTTATTAAAGATCAACATTAATGATATTATTAAATGATTTAATAGAATTAGAGAGCATCATCAGCCTTACAGCAAAAGTGTATTTACAGCCCATCTGTTGAAATTTCAGCCAATTAGAATTGAGTATTTTTATAATTTAGCAAGAATCTATTTTTTGAACTCCATAAAATTAATGTAATTGTCACGAAAAGACAGTCTTGCCACTCGGGTTCAAATGGTTGAAATGAAAATTTTTGTGAGAGTTAAAAAAATTTTTTTTTTAAATATTGAAAATAGTTTTTTCAGTCATAAAATGTGTTACTTGTGTAAACTAAAGTATTTTCCACTTGTTTTACCTTAGCGTATATTCCAATTGATATCTCTTAGTTATCTTTAAATCAATAAAATCAATAAACCAATAAAATTATTTTTTTATATTTTTATTATTCTGAATTTTGTTATTCAGAATTATTTGCAAAAAAATTTCCATTTTGTTTATTTAAACTGGAATCTTCAATAGAATTTCAAAAATAGTCTTAATAGTCTTATATTTTAAAAAATATCAGAAAAACAAAAGAGCAGGATATACGGTTAAATAAAAACAGTAAATCTATGAAAAACTAACCCCAAGCTTACTACCCAGTGTTTAGAATCCCATTTACTAACTAAACTAGAGTAAATTGAAAAAAATTAAAACTTTTAAACTATAGAAGTGATAAATATTTGAATTGAAGGTTCGGATTTAGTTCTACAAAAGGGGTTCAATCGTTATTAACCCCCAGAAGGAGAGCTTTATCAATTGAGTCGGTAAATATTGACGATCAAGTAGACGGTCAAGTTCTAGACAAGGTATAGATAATAAACAGAATCACAAAGCGAACTCAATTGGACCATCAAACATAAAAAATAATTTTCAATGCCAATTAATAAGGTGTTATCTTCTTGTTTTGGTAATATAGTGCGGAAACTCAGCCTTTAAACTGTTAAAATTAGAATGCAAAAATAGTAATTTATTTCACATCTATAAAGTAGAAGTGTTAAATTGTCTTATTGATGACAATTAGAAATCACACAGAAATACAAAATTTAAGCTTTAAAGCAACTCCTCCGATTCTCTTATTTTCGATACTCCTAATGTCAAGTTGACCGCTCAACTTAACCGCTACTTATACTAGTTATAATTTAACTGAGACAAATCTTTGTCAAAAGGTAACACAACCACCTAAAAGTTGAAAGGTAAAAGACAGATATTTCCCCAAGTATCACCCACCATCCTATGAACTAAAAGTACAACAACCAGTCCATTCTCACCAATAATTGAGATCGGCTTTCTCGCGAATCGCAGACGTCCCCACTTCCCCATGTACTTACTGCGACATCCAGCCGACCAAAGACGTACCACATATTCGATCCCAAAGAAGAAGACCAAAACAATCTCCTGCGGTCAATTATGATTTTATAGAGTATGACAAATTATAGTTAATAGATACAATGATGAAAATAGTGTTACCCTTTTAGAATTTACAGAATACAAAATGTAGAGCCTATAATAAAAATACAAGTAAATACAATAAAAAGGAAAATAAACACACTCTCCTTATAAAATAAACCACTGAAAACTACATTAAATAAAATAACATTTACTGGTAACTTATTGTATCATTTTAAAATAAATGTTAAATTGTAGTTTTTACTTTGCGGTTAATTTTAAAGTATAAAGTACTGTAAATGTACTGATTATAAAGTATATTGATTTTGGACACAGCAAAAAGGAATAGGCTAGTACAAACTAGTATATACTAACGTTATACGCATCACTAAACAAAATACAAAAGTATTTCTTTCGTCCCGCATCCGTAACCTGTTACAGCTTTCGTTGTGTTGAAATGATTATGAAGTAAATAAATTATGATTAAAATTAAGTATGACTATCAACCGCACACTTACCATCCAAAAGAGGGTTTCATTGGCAAAGGAAGTGTAGCTGTCGATTGTGGAGAGAACACTCATAATGAGACAAACCAGAACCAGCATGAAGCTGAAAGTATCCGAACAAACAAACAAGCGAAGAGTCATAGAAAATCGATAGTTTTATTATAAATTTACTTTAATTTTATTAATCAAACTATTCTTAATTAATTAATACCAGTTAAAGAATATGAAATAGGACAAATTCTATTGATAAAACACATAAGATACACATTATTATATATCAATATATGTATATTTTAATATGAGCCAAACTAATAATTTTTAACTAAATAATTCGGAGCAGCCAAGATTTAGTAAACTAAATCTGTTTTAAAATAACTTACACAGTGAAATGATAGAAAAAACATTTCCACCCTGTAGGACGTTCAAGGAAGTTATAGACCTTAACTTGATTTGATACTTTTGCAGATCTGGTGTATGTTTTTCCCTTTCTATGTAACATGAAGTGAGGACCAATCAATGGGTCCTCACTTACTTGCGTCATTTCCAATTTAACATTTTCTTTTTTCCCCACAGAGAATCTTCGAAAATGAGTGTCTCTGTGGCGTCTTTCAAATATTCGTGATCTATCATCAACTTGAGCATCTGATAGAAGTTGCTTCTCATCCAGATCTGAGTCAGGTGAGGCTAGAGTGCACATGACGATGGATGGGTTATTGGAATTCATTGGTGATGGTGACGTCATTTTAGCATGGTATTGTGGACTTCAGATGACCATTTCTAGAAAATAATTTTAATCATTAAACTAAGTTGCTATGTTATACAAAATTATGCAAAATAATTGAACTTAGTTAAAATTGTTGTTTATAATATATAGACTGGACTAACCCACCTAAAAAGTTTCCTCATTTATAAATATATATTTCCATTTATTATTAATTTATTATATCTGAAATATAATTTACATAGACATAGACATTACACTATAACTACAACTAGATCTGCAATCTAAAATTAAATGCTTAGGTAGCATATTAGAAGAATTGATCAACCAAATTGAAGTTATCTGCCTATAACTTCAAAATAATTCAAATTAAATATTGAAATTGAAGTTTTTTGCCAAACACACCGGCTAAGAATTTTAAACGCATTTATTTAACTTGTAGATCTAGTTATATTATAGATATATACCTAATTTGTATGATAATTTATTTAAAAGTAATTACAAAAACAATCTAATGATTGAATTTTACAAAACTGTTAAACATTCTAACTTTACTGAACATTTCTTGAAAATAGTTTTGGAACATAGGTTGCATAGTTAACATAGTTTACAAAAAAGGTTCAAGAGAGCTCCATAGTTTCTCAAAAGTTAACATTCTCTAAAAAAATATGTTGTACAACAACTTTAAGTTCTCTTTAATATTGATTGATTACATTTTCTATTACAACAAAACAAATTATGATCAATGCCATCCTGAATATCTTTCCTATTAATATAAAAATGTAATACCAATAATGAAAATTTTAAATTGATAATATAACTACATAATATACACTGATGTACAGTTTTGGTTATAATTATGCAAATCTGAGTTTATGGGTGACCCTTAAACATGAAGGAATAACCTTGTATTAGAAAAAACTTTTTTATATGGTATAAATTTTACTCTCAGTATATTAATAGAAATAGTTTTTGAAAAAAATGTCTAACTGATAATTGATCCTATAGAGTGTCATTAATTCTTAAATGTATTTTCCATCTTCATTAATTTTATCTTAAATATTTTACTAATAAAGGTTGAAGTAAGTTTATTCTTTTAATTTATTGTAGAAATAATAAGTGGAAACTAACAAAATTTAAATACAGTTCTTCAAATAGTATGCAGTTTTTAATATGAATTTGTTCTTATTAATTATCTAAAAAAAATCATAAAATTTGAATAAAGTATGTTAATATATACATTTTAATTATTTTTTCATAAAATTACCGAAAACTGCTTGCTTGTTTTGAAATTAGACATTTTGATTGAAAGAATCAATGCTGAAAATATTTTGTATTGACAAAGGTTGCAAGTAGATTGAATTACAAAAACTCCCCAAATATTAAAAGTCGTTTATGAAAAATTGCAAAGTCTAAAATAAAAATAACATACATATAATAAAAAGCTAAAAATATATAAAATCAATGCTATCTATTACTTTAGAATAACTTAAATTATTATTCTACTTAAGAAAAAATAAAGATTACTTAAGCTTAATAAGCTCATTATAAGCATTTGCTAAGTTTATAAAATTGTGCATAATTTTGTTAATTTAGTAAGTTTAATAATAAAAATGTCTAATTTGTTAAGCCCATTCTAAGTAGTCTGTATGTACTTGGATAATTTGGTAAATTGTGTTACCAAATTATGTAACCACAAAACGAAAAACATTAGACACTGATTTAGTAAAAATTCTACCTCATATATAATAATTCATTTAAGAATAAAATATAAAAAATGAATTATACCTATGTCATAATAAAGTTTTCTGTAAAAAAAGTATATTTGCAAATATAAAATATGTTGAATCATATAAATGATTTTGATATGATTATTGATGGTATTTCAATTAAATACCAAAATAAAATAAATTTATAATAATTTTGGGTTTGGCTACTCCTATAATTTCAACAGCTTCTTAATGATATTGTGAGAAATTGTTATAACTGTAAATATTAGTAAACCATATGTAATGTTACAGACTTGTGTTTTAATTATATATTTTTTATCATATAATGGTTAATTTAAGTATTAACTTAATAATATTTGCATGTTTTGGTTACTTCAGAGCTGTGATATTCATTATAAGTAATTTAAAGCAACATGCTCTATAATACATTTGTTATGCTCAATAAAAATTCCTGAACAAAGTAGTTTGGGATAGATAGGAATATGTTTAACCAACAAACTATCATGAAGTCAAAAGTACATAGTTAGATTCAAACTGCAGACAATACAGACCTACTGGTTTGTAGGACACAATTCAGCCACTATGCTTCACTCCATTTAAAACTTCAGTGAACAGTAAGCCTTATTAAGTCCTATATCTTCACAGAAACTCTGTATTGTTTTAATTAGATGTTAGGGTTTCTCCAGTCACATACATAAGCAGTATTAAACAACTATTTGTCAGTATTATAAAGAATGTTTCTGTTGATTTAAGACTTATCCACTGATGTTTTAAAGGGAGTGTAGCATAGTGGTAGCATGTTGGCATAGAATCTAGAATGTCATGATAGTTTGCGGTTAAACAAATTCCTGCCTATCACAATCTACTTAGTTGAGAATTTATCTTTGGAATAGTAAAGGTTGTTTATCAGTATTATAAAGCATGTTGCTTTAAAGTACTTATTCTTACTTAAATAATATTTGTTATATTTAGTAAACAAATATTTGTTTTATTTAATGTGTTTCTATTTGTAGATATGGAGATTACCCTTTTACAAATGGTACATTAAAATTCAGATTTTCAAAAACATGTTTTCCCCATTTCTATTCACTAAAATATTAAAAATATTTGTGATGTGGATAGTTTCAAGAATTCCAAGTTGATGAAAACATCTTCACCTATAACAGCATAATTCAAAATTATATACAAAATGTGGGCATTCACACAGCCAATAAATGATTGAATATTGAATTTAATTTCATTCATTGTACTTTATTATAATAGTTACCAAACATGAATTTAATCAAATAATATATTATTATAAAAATGTAAATGATTTATATTAATTTAGTAAATGTATAAAACAATAATACATTTATAGATATTATATATGCTTAGAATTCTCATGACTAAGACATTGATATTTTTTATTGAGATGAGTATATCTAAACTATTGATAAAGTAATTAAAAAAATATTTTATTATTAATTGTGACTGTAAATAATAATCTAATAATCATAATTATATATTATTAAATTAAATTAAATCATATTAGGAATTACATACTATGTAATTGAAATATATATATAGGATATGCACATATGAAACATTAGAACAAAATGGAAATACAGAAAAAAAACATTCTGAAATTAAATTTGAAAAACAAATGAAATATAGAAAGTGTTTTATATTATACAATCATAAGATTATTTGATTTATTGTCAACAATCTTCTAATTGGATAGAGGAAGCCAAATTTGATAACATTTTGGGGCTCTATGTTCTATTCATAAAAATGTCTAATATAGTATTTGCAGGAGTAAGGATTACTGCAGAAAAGGTAGGTATCTATCTGTCTATAAGAATTATATATCAAAATATAACTATATTAAGGTAAAATACAATAATATAAAATAAAAAATACTTTGAGTAAAATTGCATTTGTATATTTTATTGCACTTGATTTAATTGTATTTTCTGTATATTTTTATCATATGGTTCTTTGACACACTCTGCCAAATTGTAATAATCCTTTACTAAATTTATGGTGATTTATCTCTACTTATTTAGGTGGATATGTGGGATATCTTGAGATATCCTGGTGGATATGTTGGATATCTTAAGATATCCAGGTGGATATGTTGGATATGTGGGATATCTCGAGATATCCAGGTGGATATGTTGGATATCTCGAGATATCCACTTGGATATGTAACCACATTAGCCACATTATATTATACAAAATAGTCAGAATTACACTATTCTGGAATATTAAAAGGAAATAAGTTAATTGATACATAATAAGTAATTTTACACTATTAAAGTTTTTTTAGTTCAATTAGAAATATAAAGCATCAATGTGGTATATGTATGGAAAATATATGAAGGTAAAAAAGTCATTGAATACTTGGGACAATGTTTTGTAGGTATATGAAAGGTGCATAAAATATAAGCTAATCAGACTCTAGTAATCTAAAAATAGAATAATCACATGCAGTGATGTGATGTATGAATCAAATTTTCTACTGTATCGAATATTGATTGCCCTATAAACTTTAATTATTAGTACATACCAATATTTGGATATACACAGACAACATTATATTTAATTGGTATTTAATATGCTATTTTATAACTTTGATTGGATATATTCTTTAGAAGCTTTCCCTAAATATAAAACTTACATTGTCTGATTTATAATAATATATAATGATATTATATTGTGTGTACATTGAATTCCAATAATTTGTTATGCACATATTTTTTGACAGTTACCAATATTTACAGTTACCAATAATTATATAATAATGAAATCGATTGAAACATAATTTTAATTTAAATATTTAAAACAAATGTTTGTTTAATTATTATATTTCCATATACAATATTTAATTAAAGCATTTGAAATAATATTACTATATATTATAATATTTTTGTAATTAATAAAACAATTAATATATTATTATATAAATAACTATAAAATAATAATAAACAAAGAATAATGAATGGAGTTATATTTATAAAATAGAAAAAAATGACTCCATTCATTCTGATAAACCATTTGCAAAAGTTAGAAACAGAACAGATTTCATCATAAAGGAAGGTCTGTTAATACAAAATTATAACCTAACCATAAACTGTTTTCAAAAAAACAATATGGACCATGGCCAGTGCTGGCGGGAGGGGGGGGGAATGGCAAAAGGGGCTGGGGGGGGCCCTAGCACCCTAATAATTAATGTTTGTCAGTTTTTTAATTAAGTGCCTGTCAGTTTTTTACATAGTTTTTGACAAAACACCAGTAAAGATTTCTGTTCAATCAATATACATGTCAATTTGTTGTGCATCTTTAATGGATTTTATTATAATATCAATTATAGTTAAGTAAAGGACTTCTATTCATATAACTTAACAAAGAAAAGACAATTTTGGAAATATTATGATATATTGTCAGGTAAAAAGCATTTGGATGGCATGATTGTAGCCCTTCATTCCCCCCCCCCCCCCAATATAAAAATGTTGGCACCAATTATGTGGACATGCTAAGCTTTTGGCATTTAATTTCTGCTTAATAAATTTTATTAGTTTTAAAATAGTTTTATTTTTAAAACTTTGCTTAATACAGAAGAAAACATAAATTAAAATAATTTTTTAATTTTTATTAAGCATTTTTTTTTTTAATTTAATTTTGTTTATATATTATTATGAATTTTTGTATTATTTATATTGAATTTTGTTGTGTGTCCTTTCCAACACATTTTGCTCTATTAGAAATAATAAAATGTCCATATAAAATGTAATACTAAAACTATAAAAAAAAAATATGAATCAATAAACATTAATAGTACATTAGCTATTAACCATTTCATAAGAAAATTCCTTAAATAGTTTTATTTCTTTGCTAAAATTATTTAATATATATTTTTTAAAAGTATGAAAAAAGTATGTAATTGCTAGTGTTATTGGCCCATATGTGCATCAAGCTAGTATGTGGACTATTTCATATATTATTTTCAAATAACATAATGATACATAAATATTATATATATATAAGTGTAAGCAAAATTTATTACATCATTAAATGCAGTATTAGAATGAAGTAAGCTATTTGTTTATGATAAATTTTCAAACAAATAAACAAATTGTTTATAATATTTAAATTTATATATATAAATTAATCCCAATTTTAAATATTCTTACTGATGAGGAATTATCTATAGTAAATTAAAAAATATTGGTTGATGAAGCATGCATTTTCAGTTTATTTCTCACAATATATAGAATCAAAAGTAATACCTGACTTCTTGATTAACTTACAAACATTTGCAAAATATTTAAATTTGCGCAGAAAGTATTGCTTACTTATTTATTTTTATTAGTAAATACAAATAATATCAACAATATATTATTAATTGCTTTTAACTTAACAATATATATATTAAAAGGCCAAAATTAAAAACTTTTATTATGTAATTTTGATAAATTTTAAGGAAAATGTATCTAAAATTTATTAAATTTATTAATCAATTGATTATAATAAGGTAATGATTTGTGCATTGCAAATCAAGAATGTTCTACTCACTGAACTCTCAAGTTCACTGGAAATCTTGAAACTAGAAAACTTATCAACTCGAAAGTTTGTTTATAATACCGTTAAAATGTAGACTTAACAGTTACTCTAGTTAGGCTGGTGTACCCTTGTTATCGAGTGTGAACTCCAGAAATTGCGCCACATTATGGGCAAGTACCATATGGTAGGCGATCACCTGCAGCTGCCATCGCGTCCTCCCTCTTTTTTCAATTAGCGTTAATTTGCCAGCCCCTTCTGGTGTTTTCTATGTCCTGTATGTTTTACCTGGCTGACGCATTATTTTGTTAGTGTAAGTAACATGTCTGGGCACGCGGAATGGCTACTAGAATTAAGAATATTCAAACAAATATCTTTACTTTTTTTGTGAAGCGCGCATATATCACTTTAATTTAGCCGTGAAAAATATTTCAAATAGATATAAAATTTAAAAAAATAAAGAATACCGCAATGATCGCATCATGGATAAATATAGATAACTACAAGGTCTTCCAGTTGCATGCATGGGAATAATTTCTTGTTGATAATTGAATCTATAACAACTATAATGACAATTATCAAAGTCTTTTCAAAATTAAATAACATGTCTGCAACCGTAGGCAAAGAATAAGTACATGCTGAATATGTCATTCGATTCATTCACTACTTTGGTAGAATTGAAGATAAAAAACAGATACATATTTTGGTAAGTTCGCCATTATATTATCATAAAATAGAAAAGCTCCTAAAAAATTTTAATTAATAAAGGAAGAGGTTTTCAACGTGATATTTTTACAGTATAAAATACTAGGAAGCAATCGATTTACTGATTGATTATAACAATTAGACGCTTATAACCATAGAGCAATAATGTACCAAGAGGGTCCACTCATCATTTTTGAAAGGATGCAGTCAGAAAATCATAGCATTTATAATCAAAGAATTAATATTGGTACGTAGATTTCAATTTTTTTTGTTTTTGTTGAAAATGACAACATTATTTTTGGTCAGAAACTACTTTTTCCTTACTCAGATTAATAGTAGAAAATGAAATATTAAATTATTAAAAAATTTTTTTCAAAAATTAATAGGTTAAAAAATTAATAAAGTAGCAACTTTAAAAACTTGAATCTTACCTTATAAATTAATCAACGGAGAAAGCATCGAATTTGAGCTGGAATTCGCGATTGATGATACATTAGAAGCGATTAAGAAACGTGCCTTAAATCGACATTTTACGTACGTTCGTAACTTCCCAAAAGGAAACGATTAATTCAATTATTCTGGATAATCCAGCTACATCTATTGCAAGTGAGAGATCCTTTTCAATGACTATTAATAAACGGTGACAAATATGGCTTTAAAGCAGAACTTTACAGCACTGATTCAATATTAAACCCAATATTATGTAGGTGTCACAAAGAATGGACTGATAGACTTAATTTGCATCAAAGACATCGCTCATGAATTTCTTTTAAAAATTTTTGATTACCTGAAGTCCCTACGTCCAAACAGTTTTTAAAATTTAATTTAACTTTTATTTAACTTTTTTACTTTATATTTTATTTTATAAATATACTATTACTTTCAGTATGTAATATTTTTAATTTATACTACTAAGAAATAAAATAAGTAATATATCTTTATTTTAAGATTATAATAAATTGCTTTGGCTTTAATTAAGTGCATGAAAAAATAAAAAAATAATATGCCATTCCGATTTTTGGTATATTATTATTATATATAATATACCTAACTAAAATATATAGTTCAGTTTCTTCTCATCAATTTCGGATGAAACGTTATAGACATTCAGATAGATATTTTATTTGTAACATATTTAATGATTAATTATGTTTATTAAAATTTGACTTTTTATTAACGAATCATCAAATTAAAATTTATTTTATTTTTTTAAATTCAAATTTTAAATATGAAATCACGGAAAAATGTAGAATTTTGTTAGTATTATAGGTGCTATATTTTTTATAATTGTATAGTATAACTATACAATTTTGTGTTACATTGTACCTCAAGACGTATTCTTTATTCACGAAAAAAGAATAATTTAAGACAAATCAGTTTTCTATTTTGTTCTATTTTGTTTACGTTTCTTGATTGATTACTCAGTGTATCTGTTTATTGTGTTGATATTTTCTAAAAATTCGTATTCAATTCACTTTCGTTATATTAATAATTATTTTTTTTTATATTTTCGATATCACATTTTCTGAACATGATCATTGAATAACCAAATAAATATTATAGACACTTACACCCCTAATATTATAAATATATATTTATGTTCTCAATAAACTACAATATGCAAATCGTTCTCCCTTTATGCTAAGATGATTAATAGTATTTTTGTTAGCTATTTGTATGAATATTTATTATTATATTATAATACAATTTAATACCTATTATAATATATTAATAATACAATTATGGAAAAATTACGATATTATTAATACTTATATATATATAGTTATTGTTAAATGTGGAACCATAGAGTACTTAAACCACTCTATAAACCACTTTATAAATTAATTAATCGATTTATAAATGTGGTCTTCTTGACTTAGCTAGCTCTCTCTCTCTCTCTCTCTGTCTATGTTCCGAGTCCGGGATTGACCCAGTTGACAGAAGCCAATTTACGCATTGTGAAACTAGTTTTTTAGCTAATCTTCTTCTTTGTCCAAGTTCTGGACTAAAAGAATGATTACTTTGACATTAATTTACAGTATATGTATACACCGGAGATTGAGAAAATGAGAGAGAGAGAAAGATATCTTATAGTGGCGTTCTTGGAATTCTAGTTTGGATATTCCATGGCATTCATTGGAAGCTATTTTTAGAATTCCAAGAATTATGTTTTTTCTACTTTACGTATACGGTATAAAGCATGGACTTAGACGAACTTGCTTCATATTTTACAATGAATTCATAAAATTTATCAACTGTATTTTATATAGATATGTCTCCTTTTACTGACAAGTTAAAAACAAGCTGCTTAAAACTTTTAAAAAATTTATTCCAAAGAAAACTGCGGAAAAAATACATCATGGATTCGACGGCTTATTACAGGGAATTGTTATCTACTGCAGGAGCTGAAGTGTGTTTTCCCTTAAAGAAGAATTACCTAACTAAGAGTTTAGCGATTGAGTCGGATTCAAGTTTAGTTAACAGAACAAATTCAACTCCATATTTTTATTCATCGACTACCTTTAAAACTGAAACTCTTGTGAATGAAGTTTTCTGTTTACCTTGGTATTTAGACAGTGATGACGCCGAATTAGCTGTTAAAATTGTGCTTAATAACGCCACGACAGGAGCTTTCTTACTACGTAAAAGTCGCAATAATTCAAAGACATTCACCCTCACAGTTCTACGAAGTGATGGTCCGGTAAATTTACGCATTTGGCATAAAAACGGATTCTTCATATTTGACTCATTTCATTCTGGGGATGCAGGAGCGGGGCCCAAATATACAAGTTTAGTAGAACTAATTGACCGCTTCTACCAACTACCAACTAATGACAAAGAACAATCTGAAGAAGATCGAATCAAGAGTGATGGAAAAAAGTATAATTGGGAATGTCAAGAAGGTCCAGTTAAATTTGAGCTCCCGCTAACGGTACAAGTGTCTCCATTGCAGCATATGTGCCGTTTGGTAATAAATAAAAATCAAGTCAATATTTCTACCCTGCCGAACTCTATCCAGAACTTTGTTAAAAGATACCCTTTTAAATTTTAAGAAATTTTCAAGTCTATTTTCATTTGAAATTGATTCAATTGTTAAATATTTTTTTATTGTAACTGAAAACTATCTTCAATGTTAATTTTATATTTATTTATATCTATACAGATTGTACAATTCGACGAAATGTGATTTTTAAAATTGTTTTTACATGTCCATGTACCTACTACATGCTTAATATTTGTTAATTGTATATATTATATTTTTATATATTATAGATTAATTTATTTATGTCAGAAAATCACCATTTATCTTATTTTTAACTTAAAATATATATATTAAAAATTCTATTTTACCTGTGTTCAAGTACGAATATTTTAAACGTAAAGGCTGTATTATAATAACAGTAATTTAAAAACGTACGTGGTATGATAATTTAGAATTGCAAAATTAAGGAATTGTTATAAAATATATTTTAAAGTAATTGAACCGATTTAATATCTTCGGTTATATTTCATCATATTATTATACTAACCATTTTAAATATTGTATTGTTTTATTAATTAAATTATACCTGTAATCCAATCATATATGACTTTTAGTTATAACTCACATAATTATGCCTTTATATTTTTCATGTTTAAATGTGATCATAATAAATTGTACAATATATATAAACATTTACAACTTCTCTTTTCTCTTCTGAAATAACAAAATTATATTAGATAATATTAGGTATAAATTTGATTAACTTATATTTTTACCTAAAGTTATTTTCATAGAACTTTAATTTACGTTTTTTTATTATATCATAGTTCTTTCCCTCACAATATTGATTCTAGATTTTTTATAAAAGTACAATATAAATTTATAGAATTAATTTGTACTCTATGAACCTATTAATTTGTCGGTCAATCAATTCCCAGTTTTAGGACAAATTAATAATTTATTAACTATATACGTGCAGTACCTTGTTAGAGCATTATCGCACGGTCCAGACGACAGTATAGCACAGCGAAAATTTTCAAATATGACGTCCGGCTAAATTGAACTAATACACTATTTAGTCTTTCATCCCACCCCATAAGAAGAAATGTGGAGTGGTGAGATCTATAGTTATCGACGGCATAGCCATGTTAGACAAATGTTCGTCCAGTCAGTCTCGAATTGGCTGAAAGTTGTTCCTCATCATGTTGAAAGTATAAAAATTGGCTGTATATTTTGGTCAGAACTTGAATTCTAAGCATCTTCAAGCAATTGTCGAGTTTCCTGACAGATAGATTAACGTCTTGTAAAATCAAGCGAAACTTTTTTTATAACCTATAAATGTATCGTTATATATTCAAATATCCGATTTATTTTTAAAACATTCCAAAAAAATTAACTATTAAAATTTTCAAAGAATTTGCTTATACGTAGCATCTGCCTGGCCAGTACGTATTCAATTGTCCTAAATAACATAATATATTTATGTAAATTGCGTAATCTAATATGATCTATTTTCGTAATATTGAGTCAACTTAATAGGTCTATGAATTTGACTATTATTAAAAATGATATAAAATGTTATAAATCAACTTTTTATTCATAGATCAATTAAAAACAAACCATTTTATTGGAAAAATTGTCTAGAGGATTTAAAAATAATAACAAATATAGTAATGCTTAAAATAACTAGTCCTAAAACTTTGATTCCACAAGTTACTTTTTCTTATAATATTTCTGCAATCTTCGATTTTACGTATGCAAATATAAGCAAGACAGAAAATATCGAATTACGTAATTTAGTTTCAATAAATAAATTAAATTTACCGGAAATAATTTAATTTTTAATGCATTATTAAATACAATTTTTTACTTATCAAATGGTCTTTTGTTATTACCGTTTTAAATATAAAAATGTACAAAAACTGTTATTTTTTAAAATCCAATACATAAAAACAAACAGCATGTAATAAAAACAGAAGAATACGTCATTGATTGATCAAATAAATTCGTATAATTATTCAAAACGACTTTTAACAACATTCAAAGGAACCTTCGAAGCGTATAAATAATTTAAACACAATATTTTATCAAATCGCAGAATTGGCGCGTTTAAAGTTACAATACTACGCTACAATAAAATTAAATCATCTATAGTGGGAATGGAAGCATGAGCAGGTCAAAATACGTTTTTTCTCGGGTGAAATATATCTAATTGCTAAAGTATTAATATGTAACTACAAAGATAATTATATGATACATTGGGCAACCGAAATATTATGTCACAGAAGAATAAGTTAATATATCCAATTTATCACAGCGTCACTCATTATTGATGACTAAAAATTATTTGATAATGCTAACTGTATGTGAGGAAGAGGGGAGAGGCATGTCAGCATCACAGTCCTGGGGATCAATTACAGTACTGTTATTGGGCGGATGAGCATCCCACTCAGGAGGATGATCGGGTACAGACTCCGGGGCGCTACTCCCGGTTTGGTAGCCGGAAGATTGGGAGTGTTGAGGAATAAGCGCCACACTCATTTGACCAGATATATTATTTACAAGTGGCGATATAGAATTGATATCATTGGCAGGGGACGATTCATCCGTAATCGACTCGGAGACAGCTTCGTCCGCCAAGAATGTGATATTCATTGGTCTGCAAATGGTTTGGGCTTCGATTAGAAGAGAAACCTTATCAACTGACGATTGAGAGGTATTATCGACCGCAGAAGATTCGGCATTCATTGGCTGAGAGACGTTATCGACGGCAGAATATTCGCTTTTCATTGGCTGAGAGGTATTATCGACCGCAGAAGATTCGGCATTCATTGGCTGAGAGATATTATCGACCGCAGAAGATTCGCTTTTCATTGGCTGAGAGATATTATCGACCGCAGAAAATTCGCCTTTCATTGGCTGAGAGACGTTATCGACCGCAGAAGATTCGCCTTTCATTGGCTGAGAGACGTTATCGACCACAGAAGATTCGGCATTCATTGGCTGAGAGACGTTATCGACCGCAGAAGATTCGCCTTTCATTGGCTGAGAGACGTTATCGACCACAGAAGATTCGGCATTCATTGGCTGAGAGATATTATCGATCACAGAAGATTCGGGACTCATTTGTTGGGAAATTTTATCATGAAAAACTTTATCGACCAAAGAAGATTCAGTATTGTTTATTCTTTCGACATTACTCACTAACGACATTGGCTGGGAGACAACGGCAGCTAAAGAATGAGATTTTTCGTTAATGTCACTGTTAGAATTTACATTTTGTTTGAGAAGGGATGGTTCTTTTTGCGCCTTTTTCGGAGTGATTAGTCGAGATTCTGGAATAGATATAGGAAAAACCAAAGTTAAAAATTATTTGTAAACCTTTCACAAAAAAGTGAAGTTAACCTAAGTACTGGGTATTAAAACACAGATATAGTAATATATATTATTTTACGAAAAATTTCGCCTAATGAAATACGAATTAATATATATTGCTGAATTTAAAAGTATTTATCAATTTTAAATAATTTGACAAAATATACGACTTTTTAAATGACATATTTATGACAAATTCCATTAAAACCTGAACTATAAAAAAGATATGAATGATTCTTTAGCTTAGTAAAGTTGTTACTCAATTTACGTGTCTCTTAAACACACTATGCCATTAAATTTGATTATTTTACAAGTATTCTATAGAGGGTATTCTATTCATAGCTAAACAATTGTCGTCACAAAAAGCTTGTGTAGGGGTTTATAGTAGGAGGTATTCAAGCAAAACAAAAACCAGTAGGATGTCAGTAGGAAGAATAAATCGGTCAAAGGTGAATTACTAGATTTATGTCGGCACTATAAATCTATGAATCATAAAATATTTGGAGAATCCAAAATTTTTACTATTGAAATAAACTTTTATAGATAGGGTTATCACATTGTAGGTGTAAATAATTACCGTTAAATTTAAAATAAATAAATTTAAAAGACGACAGATTATCAATGTATATTATGAATAACGATTTAAAATGTTTATATATGGTAGGAGGAGACACAATACAATACAATTAAAATTTAATGTAATAACCAGCGTGAATAGTCTATTATATGTACTATTTTATATGTATAATTCAACTAAAATATATATTTTAAATTTATCATAAACGTACAAAGTTCTGTATTTTTTGAATGGTCTGCTATTACACTGGTTATACAGAACACATAATATTATAATATGTATTGAAATAAATGTTCGTTTATATACAGTTAAGTCACGTATGTATTATATGTAATATTATGTAACGAAATATTGTATGCAAAAACAATCAATGTTTTTGTACTCTATTGTTTACATTTCATTTATTAACCCTATAATACAAGCAGTTACTGACTGAAGTTAGCTCATTTTTGAGAATCTTTCCTCTCGACATTAGAGCATGGACTTCTTTGGAGCCAACTGAGCTATTGGTTTCACATGCGTCTTCCGATAATTAAAATGCCCATTCATCAACATTATTAATGTCTGATTGTAAGTTTTCTAACGTTTTTCAGTGAGCTAATCTGGTCTTCATCGTGTTCTCTCTTTACACCTACTGAGTAGAACTCAAATTTCTCATGGAGATGGCTATAGCTTAATGTTTAGCAACAAGAGTAACAAATTCATGTTGAAAGGGTTTTGGTTTCAATTTCAGAGGAAGTCATGTCTATTTCAATAAGCTTAGTTATGAGGTTTAGCATTGCTGAATTCATCGTAGGAATTATCATTCTATTCATAAAAGATTTTGTATTTCTCAAAAGGAAATATTGGATCATCAAATTAAAATTTCGTTAGTAATGGCTCAACCTCTGCACATATTTCACGGAAAAAACTTAGTTTGGCAAGGTTATAGACGAACAAATTTCCCAGAACCCTAAAACCTAGACACCTACGGGTACCTAGTTTTTTTTTAATTTTGGCCTTTTAGTTATTTAGATTTTCTGTGGCAACCATGAAATCATCAACAAATTTTTTATTATATTATAAATTATGATATGAATTGTCATTTTAAATAAAGTCTGCAATAAAGTGTCATTTTCCCAGCATTCAAGCATCCAAAACTGTAATAAAACTGAATTTTTGTTTATTACACCTGCATAAGTCAATTTTTTTTAGAAAATTTGATGAATTCATAACTAAATCCAAATTTGTAATACATTCGCTTTCATTAAAGTGAATTCTTACTAAGACAAGTTTACAAGAAGTTCATGAATAAGCCAAGAAAAGAAAAATGAGACAAATAAAGATAAATTGTTATATTCTAAAATCAAAACCGGAAGAAGTATAAAGTACTTTTACGAAAGAATAACATGAACCTGCTGTTGTATTTAGACCCTCTTTTAAGGGCTTTAACTTTCGAAATATTAATGTAGCTGATAAACTTTTCAATCGGAATGCAATTATTTTTTTACACCTATTTGCGATACGGTTATCTCTTGATAAGATATAGTAGAAGCAAAAATTAAACAAAAATTTACCGGTTTAACAAACAAGGATTACCAGGACTGACTGTGCGCAGGATGCAATAGTATATTGACTATTCGGTCTAATATTAACCACCAATTGTAGCAAAACAGACTATACACGGACGTCAAAATACAGGATCTAACTAACCAAAATGGTTTATGACAAGTTGAAGTGATAAAGAATAATTTTATTTTATTATACCACGAGTATTGAACAATAACATTACTTGTTAGTGGACAAATATAATTTTAATACTATAATTCTATAAAATACTCTAGTGAAATACAATAGATAACAATATCCACAGACATTCAAGATTTTTAAAAAATAATACGATTACATTTTTAACCTTCAATTTAATCTACTGACAGCCTAAGAGCTTCAACGACTAAGTGACAAGCATACAATGATAATTGATCTAATTGTTGAAGAAGGAGGACACTTAGTTCTTATTAAACAAGTTGAAACCGGTTTCAAAAATTAGATAAACTGATTTGGGTTGCACTATTATTCCGCCAAAAAATCTAAAATAGTGATTGCCTTGTTTATTTTTAGATAGCCTTATTTATTATTTTCCATCCGGGTTGACGGTTATTATAGAATACAGCAAATTTAGACCAAATAGAAAAATCAGGATGCAATAAATGTCTGCAGTAATCACTTAATCATACGATCAAAAATAGACTTGTTCAACGATTTAATTTTGACCTATGACAATGCAGCAAACCATAAATAAAGCAAATTTGAGAATCAATTTAACCAATAACCAAAGTAAAACAATTAAACGGCTCACTGAGTAATTTATCGGACACAGCTGAAAACATCAATGACATATTACATGAATTAAAACAGGGAGTTAAAAATGATTTACTATAGTTAAAATTGATAACTGAATGAAAAATATATCTTAGAAAACTTTAATGTGAATAAATTAGTTAGCAACCTTCGTTAATTAGATTTAAAAAAAACATTAGACGGCATCTGTGCTAAGTTGAGTGGATCATTTTACATTCTCACCAGGGTGTAGTGTTGACCTCTGTAAGCGGACTGTGGAAGGTAGTTTGGGAGAGTCATTGGTCGTTGTTGGCTGTTGAAAAGGGACGCTACGCCGCGAGGAAGCTGCTGAGTCAGTGTTGAGGTTCTGGCCAAGATCAGTCGCCTGGGTGGGTATTTCCAATAGTCTGTGGTGATGGAAAAAGGTGTTTACCAGATAAAATACGCACGTAAGATATTAAATTACATATTATATTAATCAAAGGTGAAATATTATTATGGAAATACACAAACACTTCGCGCTTATATTACCAGATATTTGATAACGAAGAGTGCCAGATTTGTGCTAACACAGTTAATAATATGGCCGAGTGAGCTATAATAAAAATTAAGATGAAATACATTAAAATGAAAACACTCTCTGTATAAAATCCATATTAAAACAACAATGAATAAAATTAGTGTGTGTCAGAGAGGCACATTAATAAAATATACCATAAAATACAGAATGTATAATAAAAAGCAAATAAAACACTGTATTTACCTACTCCAATCAAACAACAAAAATACGACTTATTCAGTAAAAAAAAGTAATTCTATAAATCATTATAACGTTTTCAAAGATAAGTCTACTTAGCAAACAACACCACATGTCAAGAATCTCGGACCGGACCTACCGCGCAATTCGTTGAAGTTTCATCTGACAGACCTTGGCTCGACCTTTGGTGAGAAGCCGTTTGGCTGCCATACAGCGAATATAATCGTCGAAGAGGAAGTCCGCCTTGAGCAAAGAACCAACGCGAGCAGGTGAGTGAATTGGGGTACCCTGGGATGACGAGGAGGCGCTGGGCGGGCGTGACACCGTGACGTGGAGGCACTTACTGTCGTCGGTGGCGTTAGCGACAGTCGCGTACTGGAAAAATGAGACATAATCAATTAAACTATTTATCTGATACTACAATAATATTAAGTCATATATATGTATTGTTATTTTGAAGCAAAATTTAAGATGTATTCAATAAAAATGTGTTTAGAAATATTCAATTAAGGTATCAACGTTCTACCATAATTTTATTGGTGTTCTACTGCATATTGAATTCTGAGTGAAGGTGTGGATGTCATATGTAGTAATGTTTCCAGACAATGACTCAAGAAATCCAGACATGACGATAGTTTTACATGTGCTTTGATGGCTCTTGACTTGATGAAAACCAAATTCCAATATTAAAACCTGCTGTCAGAGTTGGTGATGAATATAATTGCAGGTACAATATAATTCTTCAATAAATGTAATGTAGGGATATCCATTGGTATCGTAATTAACTTCTCTAGATTGGCAAACTACTACTCTTTATTCGTAAGACATCAATAGCAAAATGGTAAAAATAAATTAAATTGTCTTAAATAAACAATTCTCCAGAAAAAACATATTGTTATAAATAAAGCATATACCACAATATGTATACAAAGTAAAAGAACTTATTTGTACAAAGATATATTGACCGATTTGGTCTACTTCGCAGCTCTATTTGTAAAAGTATGGCCGAACAAGACTTCGCCATTTTGTCATTTTGCCCGTTTCTATTTCGGACAAAATTTAATTTGGTTTGCAGATGTAGATAAATATTACTACGATGGCAATTGGTGCATGGTAGGTTTTCACTGAATTATGTTACACAAATTAACTAGCTCTCCAAATTTTTCAAAACATAACAGAACAATATTTAGTTCAAAATTATTCATTGTTGATTATGTTGTATACATTATAACCGAAACAGTTATTAATAATTGTGACAAGTGTGGCAAGTGGCAGAATGCTTTTCTAGTCAACTCTTCCACAATTTATAGCTATCAATTTACAGTTTCATGGCTTTTTCCTGCAATTCCCTTCTTAATTCAACTGATTTAGTTTACTTCTGCTTCAAATCACTCAGTTTTATTGGTACATTCTCAGTTCTTTTTTGGGTCAGTTTTTACTTTTGTTTTAAGTTCGTGACCCTTTTTATAAGTCAAACAGTGTTCCCGCTTTGCCAAACAACACTTCATACTCCTTTATTAATTTATCAAGAGCTTTGTTGGCGATTAATTGCGTTCAGCCAACGAATATCGTCCTCGAAGAACGAATTGACTTATATTAAAAAGAACGCAAACAGCTTAATCTTTTTCAATTTGTCCACTGGTTTCATTGATTTTCGTAAAATATCAATATTCTTCTCTGATAAGTCTACAAACACCATCTACTCAACGACTTCAACTTCACCATTCTGATCTTCAAGCCACTCTTCCACCACAAACCCATTTATCTCAGTAACTGATGCCGATTTCATTAATCTTGAATAGATAAAAAAAAACTAGAGTGATATAGATATTAAATTAACAGGCCTAATATAAATGAAATATAGGATGAACTTCTACGTTAAATTATAAATGGCTCTGTTAATATCGATTTAACAGCTTTTTTTAGAAGCTCGCAGTAATATACTAGTAGCTAGAGACTACATTATAATGAAACATTCAAGGGGAAAAAAATCAATAATACGTACTTGCAACAATCCAACAAAGTTAACAACTCCCCATCCCAATTTTTTCACATCTGGTTCAACAAGTATAAACTGTTGAGGATCCATCACGAGAAATCGGCGTTCCTTTCTGTAGATACAACAGTTGCATGGATACATCATACAAAAAATTTATACTGAATGCTAATCTATGTATATATAGATTTAAATTATAGTAGAATGCATGTATATTATAGATTCAGTTTTAATCAATAAGATTAAACATATTTTTAAATGTTTAAGAATTAATTATAGTTGGAATTCTAATAATGTTCTAACAACAATAAATTGAAAGCTCTAAATATGTATATTGCGTAGACAGAAATGGAATTTTATAATAACTTTCAATGTGTCATTCAATAATGAAATAGTAAAAATTAATCTTTTGATTCGTTATTTGATGTTTAAAAGAATAATTTAGTAAGAAATATTTCAATGTTCACCATTTTACAAAAAGCTATGACAGAAAATTATATTTTTATTTACTGACGAAAACTTGTACAACTCTTTCTAACATTGAAGACCCATTAAATACGGCTAGCGTTTTAAAAGATTTAACGTGTTACACTTATTGTAATAATTATATCAAAAACTTGCTAAGATGCAAGAATAAACCAAATTATAGGATAGTGAAAAAACTTACTTTGTACCGTTTTTGTAGTCGACTGTACAGGTTATTAAATCCCGGTTGTCTGAAAACAGAGCACTTTATTTGAGAAACATAAATGGAGGTATATATAAATAACTGATTGTATTAATGGCCAACTTCATATTGTATTGTACAGTATAGCATTGTATAAATTCTTAAAGTATTGTATCGAACAGTATTCAAATTAAATCGTACAATATTGCATTATAACTCTATGAATGAAAGGCCCTTGATTATGGTTTTGTCACTTTCGCCTTATATACAAATATCATCTATAATATATCTAAATGACAGAAATATATTTATAAATTTGTAATATAAATGAGAATTATAATAAAATCTCATATCAAGAAATTGATTTGGATTCAGCCGAAAATGTCATTTTGGAAGGTATATTAAACAGAATAAATTGTAAAATGTTCAAAAGTATATATGCATGCTCATTATAATATTGAGATGATGAAAGATGTTGCAAGAATGAAAAGAATGAAAAGAAGTTGTTTCCCTTTCTCAAAAAACTATTTTTTCTGCTGCTGTATCAACCATACTTTCGTTTTGCTAATAAGTAATAAATTGGGCAATTTAGTAACAATATTATTCTTAAGTAAGAGGCTCTTTGATATTGTTTCAATGCAAATAAATTTGCAGTGGATTAATTAGCTGAGAATGGATTAATCATGAGTGGATTAAGCAGACTCGGCGCCATATCTTCACAGTTTTAGGCGGTCCGTCGACATGTTATTAGAAAGTGAATTATATATTATTTTGTAATTATTATCAGTCCAGGAGGATGTGCAAATATAATCGACAACACAATCAATTAAACTTTTAGCAAAGCATATTTGTACGAGTCGTCATTAGTACCTAAAATGCTAAGGTCAATAGTCATAAATATAAAAGTTATAAAAATATTGTGCGTGTGGGTATGTATAGAATGCCTCGAATTGCCAAAATATTTTCATGTATGATTAGTCTATCAGATCGAACAACAACAAAAAAATACAAAAATAACTTCAGATTGAATATTTTTCAAAATGCACTAAAAGATTCCAATGATAGGCCATTTGATTAAAATTAAAAAAATATCCTCAAAACCTTAGTATCAGCAAAAGAGGACAGAGAAATACTAGAACATACCAAATACAGAAGTCCTACGCACTTAAATGCTCAATAATATATACAATTATAAACACATACGCAAAAATAAATACTGTTAAATTCAAGAATATTAAGTATATATTAGAAATAATTGCAATAAAAATACTAAATAAAAAGCAAATAATTGTAAAATCCAACAATTTGAAGTGAGACAAAGCACAACATCCTAATCAAATAACTTTCATTTCATATTTTGTCATAATTTACTTGAATACAAAACAAATGAAATTGTCATGGCAAGATAATCTCATTTGTTTTGTTTTCAGAGTACACAAATATTGCGAAAAATTTCTCAACCTTGTAGTATAAAAAATGCTTTACTTTATATCACCTATATAAAATTCTATATAAAATTCCATGGCTTGTTTGAATAAATTGTCACCTCAATTCACCCTATTTCTCAAGTTCAGTGTCTTTTGCACTGGTTTATTTATTTAACCTTAACTAGCGTCCTTTCCACTAAAATAAAGTGATGATCAACTGGTGTCCGTCCGTTGGCCCTTTCAATAAAGATTTCTACTATAACGATAATAAACTTCTGTTGTCGTCTTATACTTTGAGCTCGGCAATAAATAACAACGAAAAATGCCCATAGACAAATAATTCAAAATAACAAAGGCATTTGTTGCAGTTGTTAGGCCATTTTTATAATTATAAGGCATTTGTTACCGGAATGATTTAATATATTTAAAATTTAATAAACTGCATATTAAAAAATTGTTTCAAGCGTTTTATAGATTATAATTTTTACTTTCGACTATTAAAAATTTTTTTACACTTCACAATATATATAATATATTATTATCTATATAATAATACTTTCATTATTCTAAAATATATAAATTTGATGAAATTCGATAATTATAATTATCGAATTTCATCAAATACTAATTACAGAATATTATATTTATAACAAATAGAATCACTAACAGAGTCGAAAATATATTTGAACAACAATATATAAATCTGACGTCACAGCTACTGCTATTTATACTCTCCCCAAATAAAAATACTTGATTTCTTGGAATTATAATATATCTATTTATGGAAACAGGACGTATACTTGGAAATGGTTGTGGCTGTAAAAAAATAAATCCGGTTATAAAACTTACTTGGAATTGCTATTATATCATATACCGGGTCTACTGTTTGCTGTTGAGTAAATTAACGCGATAATGTTGTATTTATTACTACCTGTCAAATAAATTAATACACAATACCGCCAATTGAACCCAATATGGATAAGAGCAATGAAAATATAGAAATATAATATGAAAAATGTGAGATAAAAAAAACCCGAGAAATAAACGTTGCATAAAATAAAACCGCAGTCTAATATAAAGAATATGTTCTATAAATTGCAAATTAAAACAAAAGTAAAATCCCAATTAAAAATTATGATTTTTTAAATATTTTAATATAATAATATGTTATTCAATTACAAAAAATACTTTAATTATTACGAAATTGAATTTCAGGAAAGCGAAGTATACAAACAATACCCTTCAGAAATAAAATATATCTCAATGAATATTTTCAAAAAAATTAGTTGAAACAGTAGAATGATGTTCTGGACATTACATATTTTTTAAGACAATACGATTAGTTAAATATTAGTTTTATTCACAAAATAGTCATGATAAAAATATTATAGTTACCTTTTATTTAATTAAAATATGTCCTCACATTTACATTTACTCAGTTTACTAAATAAAAATATTTGAACTGTATTCTATAAGCATCCTAAACAAAATAGTGAGTTATGGCAATGACGTGTTGTTATGGCAATGACGTACTGTCTAGACATTATAGACTCCTTTCAGATATCCAAATGAGACAAGAAAACAATGTAACATTAAAAATACTCTCCTGGTGTATACTATAAAGTAAAAAGCCGTAATAGTGAGAGAGTTATATTATGGAATAACAATTTTTGAAAAAAGAATTCTGCTTTATTTTAAGGTTATAGAATCTTGCTTTGCTTCGTTTGCAAATAAAACTTTAAAATCATACGAAACTTTTCAAAATTAGTTTAAAGCTTTTTGGATTAACAAAATGTGTAATTTTCATACAGCTACCACACTTTTTATGGTAATTAATTAAAACTATATTTAATGAGTTTTGAATTCATTGTATAAAAAGTTTCAATTAAATAACCGACGTATCAAACAGTTGCAGTATATTGTTTAAAATAAAACAATTTGTTGAATCGAACTTACTAAGGTCAAGCCTATCTCCGAGAATCACGTGATCCTCCCCCATTTGCTTATTGCTGGTTTGCACCGACGGCCCAGTTGCAGCAGCACTATCGTCATCATCCTCGGCCGCTTCTCTGCCCAAGCCCAACCGATCACTGAGCCTGGTGAGTTGGAGCCAGACTCGCACGGCACGACGGCAGTTGTTCTGAACTTCTTGACTGGGCAGAAGGCCCGCCCCACTGCCTGTCAACATCAGTGTTTGGGAGCGAGGACGGCCTATCGCCGGGCTGTTGGTGTTCGAGGAAGAGGACGGGTCGGCAGCGGAGGGGGGCAGCAAGACGGAGGAGTCGAGGACGAGACGACCCTCCTCCCCGCGGGTCATGGAGCTTCGCTTGAAGAGGGCTGTCTCCTCTTCGAATATCTCCAGGAAGGTGTCATCGTTCTGCAAGTTGAAAGTCGCGGAATTATAGACTGGACTGATTTTAGTGGCAAATGAGTTTAGACGATGTTTTGAAAATCGTATATATATATATCGATTTATCTTCATGCTGATTTTTATTTTTTACCATTATTGATTCAAATATTAACTAGTTGAAGTTGTAAAATAACAAGAAAAAAGTTGACTATGATACAGTCGAATCCGCTTAATAAAATCAGACAAAGCATTAAAAACAAAATACTTGGAACGGATTTGTTCATTTTAAATTGGTTGTATTAAAGGGTACAATCAAATAATAGTTGTTTAAAATCAATACAATAATTTTTATAATTTAAATTGTTTATAAGGGATTCATTTTTATGAGTTTTTCATTATTTGAGCTGTCTAATAAGTTGAATAAAAAAGTTATATAAACATTTTCTGAGTGAGAATTTATTAAGCTTTTAAATTATTAAAACTATTAATATATTTATTATGCATACATATATACTACTACATGTACTTTGTTTGTTCTCATTTTAGTGAATTTCATTTATAAAATCATCAGTTTAATAAAATCATTTGACTTCAGCCCATTGTGATTTTATTAGGCAGATTCCACTGTTAAAAGCAATCTTTTGTTGAATTTCACCACAGTATCCGACTATACAGGCAAATAAAATGAATTTTAAAAATGTGAATTGATGAAAAGATTATTTTTTCGATGATTCAATCAATTCGAATGTTAAGCAAAATGAATTTATTCAACTAATAAAACATTATCAACATTAAAAAATATTAAATGCAACTTTCTATATAAAAACAATTGGCTGGCTACATGAGTGGCGAACTCCAAAAAAAGATAACATAATCTATGCTGTGATTGAATGCGAAGATTTAATGATAAAAACTATTTTAGTGTCGATGTCAGCAGACATAGATGCTTTCTAAAAATAATTGAAGTGCAAATTGCAGTATGTATGTCAAGGATAATATATTTTTAGAGCAACGTAAAATTAGCGAAATGTGTAAAGATAGATCATAGGAAGTGCAACTTCATAACAAAATGTCCATTTTCAGAGTTAGAAGCATTCTGAGAACAATAATATTAATACTAAATTATACTAACTATTTTGGCGAATCATAATGTATAGAATAGATAAACAATTGATGGCAATTTAAGAAAGTCCATTATAATATTTTACATAAACAGTTGTGACAATCATTACAACGTTTCCAAAACAATTAATTTACGGAATATTATGACAACGATAAGCAATGATCAACTTAAGTGCATAACAATAGAAATGGTTATATCGTCAACGGTAAAAAAATCAAAAAATATTGAAAACAAATAAAAAAGCCTTCATAAAAACAAACAACTAAAAATAATGATATTTTAAAAAAGTCAAAATTTTAATAACATATTTCATAAATCAATAAAATCGTTTTCAATATTTGCTTTCCATTTCTCATAAACATTCAAGATCTGATGTTATACACTTTATTAAAAAGCCATTTGTTATTATTTTATAATTTAATTTAGCGATCTACGTAAAAATATCTTCTGTAAATTAAAAAACAAAATCCGGTTACAGGATCCCCTTTCCATCATATACTCATAAAACATTGAGTATAACGCCAAACGATGCAAAACTATATTATTAGAAAAGTCACATTAAGAAATTTACAATACTAAACAACCCATTGAAGCAAAAAAAAGTAATGATCAAAGTTATGTTATAATTGATTTTTTTTGTAAAATGTAATTTTTTCTATTTGAAATAATATTTTATTTATTTAAGTGAGATTAGCGAAATATGTAAAAATAGATCGCAGTAAATGCAATTTTATAACAAAATGACAAAGTGGAAACAATATTCTGAGAATGATAATCACTTGAAGATCGTTAGATTTACATAAATAGTTCTTTCTTAGCAGCAATTTGACAAATTATTCTCACTAATTATTAAGGAACACGCCGACATGAAAATCTCTTAGATTATCTATTTTGTTAATTCATCAGATGCACCAAACGTTTACAACATTCTAGTCGCAACACTGATTATGAATATGAATAAGTTATACTTTGAGAGTAATTTCTTTATCCAACTAAGTAAAGTTTCGTCGTCAAGGATGCAGGAGTAGGATTGTATGCATACACATAATGAATACAAATTGTTAATAACACTTCATTAAAATAATGTCTATCACCTATGATCACGGGTTAAACATAAAAATAGAAAAAAAAAATAACACTGACCTTTGGATCTTTAAAAAATTACAACAGTCAGGGATGTGAATACATTTCTCAAGATAGTAAAATTTAGTTAAACTTAAATGCGTTTTTTTTAATTTTTGTGAAAGTCGCGTAGACTTAAAGTAAGAGCAAAATTACATCCCTGTAAAAGGGTAGTTTTAGTTAAAAAGTAATTAAACAACAAATACGAATAAAACAAATAAAAACAAACGGTGCCAAATCAATATTTCTCTGATTTCAATAAAACCGAAAAATGTAAGGATTCATCAAGGCGGAAATAGTACAGCTGCAATTCGTATAATATAAGCTGGGAAAACACTAGGTGATACAGACGGAATATCTCACTGTAGCCAACTTATACTTACATAGACTCCACGATGCTGAGGATAAAAAGTGATAATGTATCAATCAATGTATTTTGCAATAGATAGGGTACGAATATTGATTGGTATGCAAGGGTAGTGAAGCAATGGCTTACAGTGAAATAGTTCCTGAGGACCATAGTGCTCTCCTCTTTGGCGCCCTCGATGTAGGCCACGTGTGAATCCTGCAGATGGCTCTTGTCCGGAGTGTCCACCAGCACACGGAGTAAAAGAGCAGTCATGTCCAGAGTGGTCAACTGGATTTTACTTCCTTGATGGAGAAAGATCGATTTCATATTATTATGAAATCTAATTTTGATAATGTATTATAAGATAGTTAAATAAATGAAATAGGTAAATAATGTTGTAGATTATAATTAATGAAACCGAAACAGAATTGTTTGAACAAGGCTGATGGAGTCTTATTGTCCCGTAACTTATGACTGTGTGCACAACATTTAAATATCACGACTTCATTAATAAAAGCAATATTTATAACTGTATTTTTAAAGCGCTTATATGGTAATACCATCTCTAAGCGCAAACCATAAGGCTCATTAAGGCTTTTAAAATGACAGCAACCACGAAAGAATTGTTGTGTTGGATCAATAGAGTTATGAACAAACTTTTCTGTTGATCTAAAATAAAACTAATAAAAAACAATTGACATGATTGCTCACAAACCAGACTAACTTTTTAGTCAAAGAGATGACTGACAGCGGTGACTGACAATTAGAAGTATATAAATTTGCAAAGTATAGACAAGGCCATAGGCTATAGACCATATGACATAAACCCACCCTGCTTGCAGGCACTTCCAATAATTGACAGCAACTTCTTTACCAAACGTGAATTATACTTGCCCGTGCACTGAAATTAACAAAAAAATGCGTGTTAAAAGTTAATATATGTGTTGGATGTCTAATAAACAGGGTGGAGCTTCTCCTTTATACCACCCAGTATAGGTTAGGTGAGTCATAAATTGAAGTACATAGTACTCAAACATTATAGATTTTGAGGTTATAAGAAGCTGTTGATTGAAGTTATCAACACCAACATAGGAACTATTTTGGGCGAAGTTAAAAAACAATAAGATCAAGACGTCTTCCTAAATGAGGTGTGGCTAATATTTGTACGTGTTGCTAGTTTTGGTACCAATTTGATATCGCTTTTAAAATGTGGAAATAACAACAATCGAAGCTGTATAAATCTCTTATAAATGCAAATCTTTCAGTGAAAATAAAATGAGGTTAACATTTCTAACCTCTTGAGAGAGAGGTATAAAACTGTTAAGTTACAGATATCCGTTGAGATTGAACCTTCTTACAAAAGTGAAAACATCATTAGTTATATTCTAACTTGTGAAGAAACAAAACGCTTTTTGAGATTTGGATTTGTCATCAAGTTGTTGTCTGACAAAGAACAACCATTAATTATTGAGTGTGCTGCATCGTAGGTACTATATATTTGCTAGACTCAATTACTTGCATAAGCCTGCGAACTTTTGAGCTTGATGCCTGGAGCAATAATATTCAAAAGCAAATCTTGTGATTGTTGACAGAAGCGATTGTCATAATTTCCAGACAACTTAGTGAATACAATTAGTTGACAATAAATAATGTTATTTTATTTTGAAAATGTAAAACACTAGTTGAAACTGCGAAAGAAAATTGGTATCGTTTTAAATGTTGCTAATTTTGTTTACAATTTTAGTTAATTTTTACGGTGCATGGTTAAAATTTTAACACGTTTATTGCATGATACTATTATGACACATGATGTTGCATGATACTATTATGACACATGACGTCGCATAATACTATTATGACACATGATTTTGCATGATACTATTATGACACATGACGTTGCATGATACTATTATGACACATGACGTTGCATGATACTATTATGACACATGAT